>PJEM01017185.1:0-22987 GCA_004023845.1 Helogale parvula | reverse complement strand
AACGTATTTGAATGAAATGAAAACAGAGAAAAACTAAAGGACGCCGTGGAATACAATGTGGTTTCAACGACAGACGCGCGGCGCCAGCGCCCAGAGAGCCCCCGCCACGCACCCCTGCGCTGCCGCCCGAGCCCACTCCCCCTTCCCCGCACCCCACCCCGAGCTCGAGCCGGTCCCATCGGGGGCGTCGGGGGGGCACGGGTGGGCTCACCTGGGGGAGGCCCCCCTCTACGGGCAGCTGCACCCGCCGGCGCCCAGCCACCCCACAGCCCGGCTCGCGGCCACCTGAGGACACAGCCCTGCAGCTCCAGGTGCCGTGCGGCAGCCGATGTCCCCAGATCCCTAGTGGCAGGCTCCTCCTGGGTGGGCAGAGCATGTCCTGTCACCAGAACTCGGCATCCCCGAGGGCCCCTCCTGCCGCCATGACCTGGCCCGGGGCCGCCTAGTCTAGCTCCAGGCCTCAGCAACATGGATGACGACCACTGTGACCGAGAGACAGAGCCCCCCTGGGAACCCCCCGGCCCCACGCGTGGCCTCACCAGGCGGCACCCGTCCGTCCTCAGAAGAAGTTCTTGATCAGCGGAGTCACCATCTTCACCCAGAGCTTCACCTGCCGACTGGGCTGCTCGAAGGTGGCGGAGGACACGGCGCCGGAGCGCAGGTAGAGCTGCTCCTGCTCCTGAGGAAGAGGAGGAACAGTCAGGGTTTTGCGTGGCGACCGGCTCGTGGAGCCACCGGGGGCGGGAGGGGCCGCTGGCACCCCTTCTCGGGCCAGCGAGCTGGGAGGTCCCGGCCTCCGCGCTTTCGAGCCGGCGCGTGCCCGGACGGGGAGGCGGAGGGCGCGGTCAGCAGGTGGGCGCCACGCTCCCACGCGGCCTCACCAGAGGAGGCAGCGCGGCTCAAAGATTCCTCAATGGGACGGTTTTTCTTGTCTCAAGAAACGCGGCCTTGTAATATGGGGACCCTGTGGTGACAGAAGTCGAGGACACAGGCATCCTCGCACTCCTGATGGAAACGGGGTCACCCCAGCTCTCTAGGGAGCGACAGGCATGAAAGCCCGAGGAAGCTCTGCACGCGGGAACTCAGCCCAAGAAGGGGGCCCTCGGGCGGCGCGGTCGATGCAGCGTCGGACTCCTGACCTCGGCTCAGGTCATGACCTCACAGTTCATGAGACTGAGCCCCACATCGGGCTCTGCGCCGACGGCGTGGGACCTACGTGGGATTCTCTCCCTCCCTTCCTCTCTGCCCCTCCCACACTCCCTCTCAAAGAAATTAATTTTTAATAATTTATCCCCAGAAAATAACTATGCACTGGAGATTCTCATACACGGCTATCTGTCCCACCAACGTGAATAGGGGAGAAACTGGAAACCACCGAACTGTCCAACGCCAACTACTTAAATTTAACAAACCCACATGACAGACCAGCATTCACCGCGACATAATCATGTCCTAGAAGGACACAGAGAACAGAATCCTGACGTCATTAAAAAGAATCAAACCGGCTCCGCCTCTCACAGGCACAGAAGAGGAGACGGAGTCCTCCCACGGATGGAAGGGTGGGCGTCCACAGTGAATGTTTACTTTGTATTTAAAAACAAATTAAAAGACACTTAAAGAAGCCTTCCCTTAAGCTGTGCTTTGAATCTTCAAGAGAAAGCTTTTTTTTTTTAAACACCACACCCTCCCCCTCCCTCACGGCTCCCCCCTCCCATTGATAAGTGGCCCTGATGCTTCGGCGCTCAGGCTCCTCGAGGTCCCTCTCTGGATGTGGTGTCAGACTACAGCACAGCATGAGGACCCCAGGACAGAACAGCCTTGAAGGCACCGCCCACTCGCTGCAGCAGCAGGGGGAGGCAGGGAGGGGCTGCTCACGCTCCCTTCGCCGGGGCAGGGCAGCGCGCAGAGGACACCTGGCCCAGAACCCCAGGAGGCTCCAGGACCGTGGGGGCTGGGCAGACCCAGGCCCCCCCCCCATTCCTCCTGCACAGTGGGTGCTCAGCCCCCCGCCTCCGCCACCCGGGGGGCACGTGACGCCGGGCAGGCTTCGCTAGGCCGGCTCTCACCCTTGGGCCTCCTGGTGGCAGCAGCGAAGGCCCCCTCTGGCCCGAGTACCCGCCGGGGCCGCCTGCACTCAGGGGGCCGTGTGCAGGGGTCCCCGCAGACCCAGCTCCAGCTTCGTGTGTGCAAAGGAGTCCTCGGCCAAGATCCCAAGTAAATTACCAGAAACACTTCAGTTTCCTCACAGACCCCACTACAGGGCTGGAGAAGGAAGTCAGCTGATCGAGGTCACAATGCTGTTCAAGGAGTCTGTCTTGGGTCACAAGTGGTAAACCGTGTTCTCTGAACAAAGCCAGGAAGCTTTCCGTTTTTACCGTGCGTACTAAGTCAGGGGAGGGGCTTCGGATCCTGATAAAAATCTCCTTCTACTCCCAGCGCCTGGCGGGCCACAAACAGGACCCTTCCCCGTGCGTCCCAGAACAGGGAGCAGGGGCACAGGCAGCCGGGGTCTCGGGGGCTGCCTGGGCTGTGGGGACCCTGTGTGGCTGGGCGGCCCCAGGATCAGGCACTGCCCAGGCCATCTGTCGAGGTGGGGGCAGGGCCAAGTCCCAGCCTTTGGCACACAGGTGGAATTATCTAGAAATGCGTTTCTGCGTTTCAAAGCCACAGAAAATCAGCCTGCCAAGGAGCCGCAGCAGCGCTAACTGCGGCCCTCCCACAGCCTAAATAAAGCCCCTGGGGTTCAGGTTTGGGAAGAAAAGGAAAATATCCCAAATATGTCATTTGGGAAAAGAGCTCCTGACCACAACCAGCCGGGCTCTTCTCGAGATCCAGGATGTGGGTTCAATCCCCTTACTCGGCCAGTGGGGGAGAGCAGCCGGCACCAGGCCCCTGAGCACAGGCCTGGGGGGCGTGCCCCCCACAAATTAACCCAGACCCTGGCGAACTCGTCCCGGCCCAAGGCCAAGTTCACAGCCACAACTGTCTGCAGACTGAGCGCGGAAGCTCCCAGGAGCCCAGCAGACCCCGCCCACCGGGTGCAGCCCTGCCCCTCTCACATCGGCGACCTCGGCCTCCGCTGTGGGGCTTCCTCATTTTCTGGAAGCTTCATGGTAGCAAGAAACGTGCCGTGCGGATCAGACTGCGCGCCGGCCACCCAGAACACCGCCCCTGCCACTTCCTCTGGCCCCTGGTCACGGAGGCCTTCCCGGCACCGGGGCCCCACAGCCACTGACAGGATTCCCAGATGGCGGGAGGCAGGTCCGCCCCGGGAACAAGGCAGTTGCCATTTCCTTGTCCAGCAACAAAAGCTGCAGCAGTTTCGCAACACGAATTCCCAAACACTGGAGGATAAAACCTTCACAAAGTCAACAGCCGAAGCTCCTGAGGTCGGGCCCACAGCAGCGTTATCTGCATCCCTATGACTCAGGAGGGAAGCTGGCACCTTCCATGGAAAGGCTTTGCTGGAAAGGTCACAGCTTCACAAGCCCACAGCACCACCCGGCCTCCCCGCACAGGCTCGGCGCTGCCGCTCCCCCAAGTCCAGCAGCGCTGCCACTGGCGGTCACAGAGTCCCCCGAGAGCACAAGCGAAGGCTCAGTAACCTTCTGTCTTCCTCTGAACGTCAAGTAGAATCTTACACCGCAGAAGAGGGCCCACTCCCAGCCCGCACCCCTGCCCCGGGGAGGAAACCAAGTTCTCCCCCGGCTTCTCTGGGCCCGATGGCGGCCACTAGCCGGCAAGCAGCACAAGGCCCAGGGTCGCCACCTCGGGACAAAGGGCTGCTCTCCCCACTTCCGAGGGGAGCAGGAGAGTCCTCGACAGGCCGGCTGCGCCCGGTGGCCAGCACACCCGGGCTGAGCCGCCAGAGCACGGCCGGGAGAGCGCTGGCAGAAGCCCTATCCCAACTTCGAGCACAAGGAAAATCACACAGAAATTCCAAGACGCTGGAAGTCCCCAAGGGAAGGGGACCTGTTCCCAGGGGGAGGGGCCAAGGCAGCCAGGACTTTCTCCTGCGTCCGCACATCACCCACCTCCAGACTCTGCAAACGCACCGCGAGGGACCCCCGCTGCTGGCTGGCACGCTTCCGGACCCTCCCCACCGCCTCCTGTGCGTCGGTCCCAAGCCAGAGCCTCCCAAGCGGAAGCCACTGGGAAGCGAGAGATCGCAGGTGATGAGCCCACAGGGACGCTAGGGCATATGAACCTAGGAGCAGGACCGTCCCAGGCCTCGAAAGGACTCAGTTCTCCACAAAGACCCTCTGCGCCGGTGCTCGGGGCCCTGCATCTCCCGGCAGAGACCCTGGCTCCCCAAGTCCCCTTTCTGCCGAGGCTGCTGGCCGGCGGCCCCGGGGCCCGAGCAAGCCCAGCGCCTCCCGGTCGTGGCCCTACACACGGGTCTGTGCGGCCCGGGACCGCAGCTTGTTCCCAATGTGCCGCGTCCCCGTGAGAAAACAGGGCTCTCCTCCCGCACTGGAGGGTCCCGGGGGCGGCGGGGCAACCCAGCCCCGGGTTCCTCTCGGGACCGCCTCTCCCCTCCACACCCAACCCCAGCAAGAGGACGTGGTTCTTTCTCACACAGAGGGCGATGGCAGAGACGGCGCTCGGGGGACCCAGTGACGCGAGCAGGGCCGAGCCCCAGCCACCCCCCCAACTCGCCCCAGGAAACTGCCTCGCCCCAACCCACCTGGTGAAGTTGCTGCTGCAGGGCCCGGCTCTCCGTCACTATGGCGATCTGGGCCTCCAGGTCCCGGTGAACCGACCTGTACCCAAAATTAGGAGAGCCAATCAGCGTGAGGCAGGGCAGGGCGCTCCCTGCCAGGTACAGCCAGAGGCCTGCAGGGAAAAGGAAACGTGCAGACAGGACATGAGCATCTGCCGAGGGCCTCCCCGCCTCGCTCCACGCAACCTGCGAGAAAAGCAGCCCTGGCGGGAAGGCGCCGTCGGGCAGGACGCGCGCTCTGCCCGGGCACTGCCAGGAGGGCAAGGCCCCTTGCCCAAGCACGGCGAGAAGTGGGTTCTCCAGGGTTCCACTCTCACTGCCCAGCACAGTAGCCCCTTCCAGAGACCTCGGGGCCTCTAGTCCCCCCTCCAAACCGCCTCTGCCACACCCTGCCCACTGAGGCGTGGAACCCACCGCGGCCAGAGGCTCCACGGTTCTGCCGCAGGCACTGAGGGGACGAAGTGCACCACAGTCCAGTCCACCCCCTGCTGGGCTAAGACGGTGGACGTGGAAACAGCGACCCTTCTTCCCAAGCCCATAGGCATGGGGCTGTCACACGGTGGGGTGGGGGGGGACAGGGGCTCCTGGTAAGTACAGGTTATTCCATTCCGCAGCCCCTCCCCACCCAGGGACATGCGATTCTCCGTCTCAGGCTGTCAACACACTGCACCCAAAGGGACACCAGAAGTGAGTGCCTGCTGTGGACTCGGGGGCATCCAAGCAGACAGGCAAAGCCCACTAGAGGCCAGAGGAGGAGAGCGCCGAAGAGGCGCTGGAAGTTTCTGTCCCACCCCAGAGAACACGGTTTCCCCTATTTTGCTAGGAAACGAGGCAGACAGCCCAGCCAGAGAAACGTCCAGGCGGCGTGAACAGCCAGGGGCATGGGGTCCTGCCTCGTCCCGCAGCACGCTGAAGGTCTGTCACGAGGGCTGTGGGTTCTCTCAGAATCCCAAACTATCCCCTGAAACAGACCAGAGGCAGGTCCTCGGCTGTGCCCCCGACCCCCGAGTCCCAAGGCCTGGCTGCACGGCCCAGGGCCCCTCATAACTGCTTCTGAAAAGACTACGTCCCAAACCTGACCTCCCCGGGACATCTGCTGCCCTAGACTTCCTTCTTCCTACGGGACCCCAGGCCTGTCTCTGGCCCCTGCCTTTGCCTGCACATCACACCAAGAACGTTCAGCCCAGAAAACCCGGCCCGACGTCCGGTGCCCAGGTCGGCCGCGGCACCCGGCAGGGCTCCCCTGCTCAGGCCCAGCTTCCTCACACCCCCACCACCACCACTGGTCTCCCCTCTACCAGCGTGGCCCTTTCAAAGGGCCCACAGGCACGCATGACCCTGGTGAGCGAATCAACAACGTGTAATACACACCAAGGAGCCTAAAATAGAAGGCCATTTCCTAATTCTCAGAGCAAGAGCGTTTCCAAGAATATCTTGGGTAAGAGATGACGACGCGCTGCTGCCTGTTCCTGTAATGGCCCTGACCCCCAACCCCCACGCGGGGGCCACATCGGAGCCACCTGCCTGCGCGCCGCTCAGGCCACCACACCGGCCCGCGCCACCGCACAGGCAGCCCCTCGGCTCCCCGTATCTCCAGTCAGGAGGCCACGGGGTGGGCCGGGTGCCCAGGAAGGTCCAGGCGGAATGTCTGCGCCCAGTCTCCTGCAGTTCTGGCTCTCTGCCTGCGCCAGGCTCCACCTCTCCTACCCCTCCTCTCCACAAAACCCGGAGGGGGGGGGATGGGCCCAGCGACAGAGGAAGAAAGGCCCGTGCCACTGCCATTCCCAGTCCTGTGATGGGCTCACAAAGATGAAGAGCACCGGGGCTGCTGGGTGCTGCCCATCCAGCCGGCTCTCCCAAGCCCACCCACATGGACAGGGTTGGGGAGTGAAGGGGGATATGAATCATGCCCCCCTGAGTGTGTCCATCCGAGGCTCCTGGACTCCAGGGCCTGGCGGCGCAGGCCGACAGAACCTGGTCCTGCGTGTACTTGCTTCTGAGATCTGCCTAAACAACCTGGGGGGCCTGCCCCTCCCTGGCCCCCGACAGCTCCTCCTGCCCGTCGCCCTGCCCAGCCTGCCCCCACGACTAACCCCCAGGAGCTTCTGCAGACCCGCTCTTCCCAACCGCCGGCCCCAAAGGCCCTCTTGTTCTCTGATACGCCGTCCGTGTGTGTGCCGCACGCAGGCGTCCCTGGGCTCCAGGGCACCAAGGCTGGATCTTTCCAGCACCCTCCCGGCACTGTCGCCCCGCTGGGAAGGCAGGACCAACACCTCGGGTCTTCCCCCAGACTTGCCCTCTGGCCCAGGCCGGCCTCCGGGACAGAACGAGGGAGTGAAGGGGGGCTCGCAGCCTATGACTGGCCCCCTTCCTCTGTCAGCCCAACTGGACCCCGATCTTTCTCCCCCCGAAGGACAAAAAGGTCACAGACGCCGAGGCCACGCCGTGCCCGTGCCCCGGGAACAGCCAGCTGTCCTGGGTGCGAGGCTCCACAAGGCTACCATCTACCCCGGGGCTCAGCCCCAAGGACAGCAAGTCAGCTTTCACCCAGGGCGGGACTTCAGAGGGTGCATCCCTGCCGGGCCTGAGCACACTGGGGGGGGGGGGGGGGCGCGGCGGGGCAGGTGCACTTCCCAGCAGGGCCACACGCCGGTGATCAAGGCCGGAACCTGACCTCGGTGCCCCACACCGACACCCACCTAGCAGGCGCCACACACACTCCGCAGCTGAAGGGGCAGCGCCGCCGCCGGCGGGGGGTGGGCCCCAGGCTCTAAGGGAGCTCCCTGGGGGGGCACAGATGACTGGACAAGGCCCGAGGCTACTGCTGGCTCCAGGCTCTAGAGGAGAGTCCCCTCCCCGCCACCGCCCCGCGGACTCCTCTGCAGCTCTGCCTGCACTCTGGTCCCTTCCGCGCACAGCCCCAGGTCCCAGCGTCAGGCCACAGAGTAAACAGGTGGCCCCACGGCTCCCACGCGCTTGCGCACCAGGCCTCTGAGCCTTCCCGACAGGCCCCGGTCACCTTCCAGCCTCAATGCCCCCCAAGGCCGCCCCCTTCATCCGTCATGCCTCGCGAGGTCTTGGAGGTCCTGCTCCCTTGGGCGGGGGACTGTGTCCCCTCCACAGAGAGGCCTTCCCGACCCCCCATCTAACAGCTCTGCCCCCTGCCCCTGCTCTGGTCTTCTCCATAACCCTTTCCACCCGGGACGCTGCATCTGAGTCCTGACAGACGGGGGCTCTGTCTTACCCCAGTGACTTATTCCCAACCGCGAACGCTGCCTGGCACACAGCAGACACACTATGAATATTTAAAACAAAATAAGTAAGGCTAAAAGTGCATCTCCTGACACGTGACAAAGTACAAAAGGCTCTGAGTGCCGAAGCAAGCGCTCAGAAACGTGTCGGGTCAGAGGCCTTCTCTGAGTACCCCTCCAAGGAAAGATTTCACTTCCACACCCTTCATCTCTGCCACAAAATTCTGCAGTAAGTTTCAGGGGCTCTCGGACCGCTGGAACCACCACCGAGGACTGAGCGCCCGGGCCGCTGGGGGAGGCTGCCTGGCCCGGTGCCCACCTGCGGTGCCCAGGGGAGCCACGCGTGCCCCGGGCACCCCGGGTGCGGCTGCCCGGCTTGCACTGCTAGCTCACCTTCAGGCCCTGTGCCAACCGGCCTGTCGGGAAAGCAATAAAAACAGTGACGATTCTCACAATCGTTAACAGATTCCTCTGTCAGCAGGAGCAGAAATCTCTTAATCCCACAGCCCGGCCCTGCCCCACCCTCGCCACACACAGCGCTCCCGGTCCTGGGACACCACACCCAGATGAAATCGAAGGCAACACCTCAAAACTCATTTTCTGATCCTGCCCTTGAGATGTCCTCCAGTGTGGACGTGGCCCCCGCCCGAGAGAGGTGCCGGCTGCGGCAGGGCGGGGAGCTGCGTGTCAGAAGTCCCACCATGGGGCCGGCAGCTCGGGCCACTCCCCTGCCGGGAGCGGGAGAGGTGAGCAGCAGGTGTCTCTCTCTCTCTCTCTCTCTCTCTCTCTCTCTCTCTCTCTCTCTCTCTCTCTCTCACACACACACACACACACACACACACACACACACACACACACACACACACACACGGCACCCCCACTCAGGCGCCCCTGGGGCTGCTGCTGCTCCTAACGAGATCAGCACGCCGGCACGGGACGTGGCGGATACAGTGCTCACAACCGCTGATAAGACCCCTCTGCGCCTGGCCCCTCACCCCCTCTCGACCGGGACCAGGTTTCAAAGGGGGGATCCCTGTAGCAGCCAACATGTCCTTCATATGAACCGTGGTCCGTGCAGACAACACAACGTTACTTAGCGCTAAAAGCAGGGTCATGAGGCCGCGAAACGCTAGAAGGTTTAAAAACCTCAAACCCGCGTCACTAAGCAAACGAAACCAACCTGAAAAAGCAAGACTGTGATTCCAACTGTGCGACCTTCTGGAAAAGGCGAGAACATGGATGCAGTAAAAGGACCGGTGGCTGCCAGGGTTTGGGGGGCAGAGGGAGGACGGACAGGAAGCACGGGGAGTTTAGGGCAGTGGGACCATCCGTATGATACTGTGACGCCGGACACTTGTCCCCCTCCGTGTGAACTCCTGAACGCCCAAGACGAGCCACACTGGAAAGCGTCACGGCGCGTCGGTCACGAGGAGCGCGCCTCTCCAGTGCGGGGCGCTGGCGGGAACGGGTGTGGGCGGGCTCTGTGCCCTCCTCCCAGGTTGACTCTGAACCCAAACTGCTCTAAGGAAACCAAATCTTCTGGAAATAAATACATAAAATAAGAGTAGTAATCGTCACGTAAGAGGGAAAAAATAATTGCCCGGGCCATGAAGCACCGTGCTGGGCACTGATGCCCACACGGTAAACGGAGGCAGGGATGGAAAGAGGAAACAAGGACAGACACCCAGGGCCTCCTCAGGTGACCCGCTGGCAGACCCGTGGTGCTTCCTGCTCGAGGAACCTCCTGGAACCTTCCAGAACCCCTCCTGCCAGGGAAGGAGCAAGGACCAGGCAACAGGAAACCGCCCAGAAGAGCGGAGAGCTGCTGGGTGACTCCCGTCTGCCGCGGACCCCCAGCCGGCCTCCAGCCCCGGCAGCATCCTGCCCTGACCCGGGGGGGGGGGGGGGGCGGCAACAAAACTCCAGGTGACAAGGACGCTCCCCTTGCCAAGAGCAGGACCTCCCTGGCCCATCCTCCTGCTGCGCCCCTGCGACACGCCGGCATCTGGGCATCTGGGCCCCCGGTGCTCCGGCACCCACACCATGGCCCCCTGGATCCCTCTCCCCGCCTGCTGGGAACCAGGTCCCTCCCCTTCTGCCAAAGGTAAACCTGGGCGAAGAACCAGGCTTCAGGACTCCCAGTCTGGAGCCTCGGCAGCAGTCGTGCGCGCACAGGGCCTCCACGGCGTCCTGCAGAGGTGGGCTTTGCATAAATCTGAAGAACACGGAACAGACCATGTGGCAAAACCCTCTAGAGTACATGCCTTTAAATGGTGGAAGGTTCCTCTGGGACGTTGAGGCAACGTGAAAATGTGGTAGTGGGCACCTGAGGGGGGCTCAGTCGGGGGAGCAGCCGACTCTTGATTTCGGCTCAGGTCAGGGTCCCGGGGCCGTGGGATTGAGCCCCTGGTCAGGCTCCTCGGTGAAGAATGCACCCCAGCCCCTGGAACTTCCTGCCTTCCCCTGGCACCCTCTGACCGGTGTGGTCACTTCCACAAGGAGGAGGCCCCCCAACAGCCTGTTGGTTTCCTGTGGGCAGGGAGCATGCAGAGAGCTCCTGCATTGCCACACTCACGCGGCCACCGGCAGGTTCAACACAGAGCCCCTCCCCACCTGACTCCGGGGGGCGGGGGGGGGGGGGCAGTGCTGCTGGACACACAAGGCCGTGCACGCAGCGAACGTAGGACCTAGCTCGCAATCCTCACCGAGGGCTTCTGGGAGCATCGGGCGCCAAGATCAACCAGGCCTGTGCCCTGCGGGGACCCAGATAAGGTCATCAGGTACTGGCTACTCAACCCTCGACAAGAATAAACAAGTGCTCAGCTTGTCCCCAGCACAGGCCTGGCCGGAGGTGGCCAGCACCCCCAGCCATCTCCCCAGCTGGCACCTGGGTGCCTGCTCCTCTCCTCGGCCGCTTTGGGGACAGTGAGCACCCTGGGATGAGCTGGGATAAGGGGCCAGCTTAGGAAGCCCCAGGACCAATCCCGGTCACAGGAGAGGACCCTGGGCTCTCCAGCACTGAGGGGTCTTTGCCCCTGGCTCCTCCTCACGGACCTGTCCCCCAGTCTGTCTCACACACGTGCCCCGGGATTCCGGCCTTCCCCACTAACCCGGTGCTCCCAGGAGTGCAGGGCCCCGCCCGAGGCAGAGGCATGCCAGTCCGGGAAAAGGCGAGACGCACTGGAAGAGCCGGTTGGGTGTTTCTGTTTCAACGGTAACTGAGGAGTCCCTGCACGTTTATCGGCGCGGCTTCAGGGAAACAACCCCTGGCCCAGTCACAACTGTCAGGCCAAGGGGCGTTCTTGCTGATGTGGCCACGGGACAGACCCGGAGCGGGCGCCCTCCAGGCGGCACCCGAGTCCTCTCAGCTGCTCCCGCCCCCGATACCCACGCCTAGGCACCGCTGTTATTCTTGTAAGTAGCGAAACCAATCCTAAGACACTTCCCACACCCTCACGGGCCAGCCCGCTCGCCCTGCCCCGGCCGCCGGCTCCCTGGGACAGTCGTCCTCCACACCCTGGGCCTCCCACAGACCCTGAGGCCAGAAGCTGCACCAGTCTGAGCTGCGACACTGACTCTCGAGGCATCAGAAACCACTGGAGAGGTTTTTTAAATGCCACAGTGACTTCGTCCCCAGAGGGTAGATCCAGCTCTCGGGCAGTCTGGGCTTTCGTGTTTCTCGTGTACCCCTGGGTGAAAACACCGATGTAATACAGAAAAAAAGTTCCACCTCAAATCTAAACAACACAGACAAGCGGCCGTGGCTGTCTGCAGCCTGGACTCCTGATCCGAGAGCAGAGGCTGAGGCACCACCGTCCCCTCCCTCCTCGATCAGTCCCCCCCGCAAGATTCCAGAGCCAGCACAAGAAGCCTGTGGACCAGCAGAGAGAAGTCGCACAAGCCACGCGCTTCACTCGTGGCCAGGGGCTCTCTGTGCGGGCTGCTGTTCCTGGAGACCCAGGACTCTGGCTCGTGGGGCACGGGAAGGAGCGGCCACGGTGGGCAGGTGCCCTCGCAGCACGAGGCGGCAGTGGGGACGATCCCTCGGCCAAGCACGAGGTTTTAAAGCCGTTCGTCCCCGTCTCAGACCGAGTTACGGCACGTGGGGGCTGCCCTGGGCACACATGCCAACGCCTGCTGGGACCACACCCACAGACGGTTCAGACCACGACCCGCGTGCGGGCAGCGCCGTGCAGCTAAGAATAGAAAAGATGGGGCCTCCTCGATGTTATCAGCTATGAAAAAAAATAGCAGGATTCACACAGAGGAGAAAGAACGGCGGTGGCGAGGCAAAGACTGAAGAGCCGGGCTGCCGAATGCCAAATACATAATCCCCAAAGACCCCTCTGTCCCTGAGAAGGGCACAGCCACGCGGGAAAACTGCGAGGACCAAGGGACGGTGACATCGCGCACCTCCTCACCCATCTGTCACCATCAGTGACGCGCAGACTTTCTAAAACAGCCACCCAAGTCACGGGAGCCTCTAACTTCCGGGCGCGTGAAAGGGAGAACCCGGCGTAACCACACCGCGCTCGGAGGGGAGGGGTACCTTTGGCGTGGAACGTCCAGCCCCGGCGCCAGTACTCCTGCAGCCGCACCCGCTCCTGCTGCCCCAGGCTGCACACCTTGCCGTAGAACTGCCGCTCGATGTGCACGTAGGCAGCCGGGATGGCGCCGGCCACCCCCTTGGCCCCGAAGAAGCCGTTCACCTCCGGGGAGGCCAGCAGGATCTGGTACTCGGCCCGCGTGCCCAGGACCAGGTCCATATAGGCCTGGGTCAGGTTGAAGTAGCCCGTGGTGAGGTAGACCTTGGCGCCTCGCTCCGCCTCCGTCAGCAGGGTCTCAGTGACGATCTCGTCGATCTGGATCTCGAAGGGCTTCATCTGGATCAGGGGGTAAATCCAGGTGTCGGGGGCCGGCCTCCGGTCACCAGCGGCTGCGGCGTCCTCCTGGACCAAAAGGGAGTCGCCGTGGAAGGTCTGGGCGTGCAGCACTTGCTGGCGGGCCCTGGCCGAGTTGATCACGTCCATCACCCTCTTGTTGGCCGCCCTGCAGTACGCGGCCCGGTCACCTGTAGGGACACCGGGGAGGGAGGAAAGCAGAGGCTCTGGACTCCTGCCTGGCACAGGGACACGGCACGACAGAGGCAAGCGCAGACGCCCCGGCTGCCCGTGCAGGGACACGCTTCCACCGAGCACAGGCACCAGGCCGCCAGCGAGGCTCCCCGTGGACAGAAAGGTCCAAGGAAAGCTCCCAAAGAGCTTGTGCCGGGGACGGAAAAGGCCTCCGTCAGGCCCGCCTACACAAAGTCCAGAAACAGACCAGACTACGCGAAGGCAACAAAAATCAAGGGGCTGGGACCCTGGGATACAGTGCCTGGGAGGGGCCTAGCGCGCACGCTCCCAACCTGCACCGGGTGGCTGTGGTCAGCGGGCACACTGCACCGAAGAGCGCTTCACAACAAAGGTGCACGTGGGTGTATGAGCCACAAGACGTGGGCACAACTGTGGCCCAAGCAAGTGCCACGTGGTGGGATGGCGGGAGCAGGGCCCTGGAAGTGCAGTATGGGGACAGGCAGGCTCGGGGCCCCGTGCGTCTACACGAGACGCTGGTGGCGAGTGGCGGTCCGGACAGACCCAGATGGACGAAGAATGACCGTAGACGCGGTCGGCGGGCGAACACTCACAAGGCAGCGTCCAGCCTGAGAGGTCGGGGGGCCAAAGGCCCAGCAGGAGCAGGGAGAGCGCGAGGCGCAGACGGGAACGGAACAGCGGGACGCCGGAGCGCCCGCCGCGCAGAGCCGGCCCTCCAGGGAGGTGAGCAAGCAGCGGGCTCCGGGCAGCGCTGAGCGGAGTCCGGGAGGAAGAGGCCAGCGCTGCTGCCCCGGCCTGAGCGCCTTGGGGGGGGGGGGCCTGTGCGAACCAGGGCGCAGCGACAGCAGCGCGCACATGGGAGGAGGCGCCGCCCACCACGGCCGGGCTCAGGCTGTCCCTCTGCGAGTCGGGAGTGCCCCGGGCACCCCTCTGAGCTACTGCGGTCCCCGGGGCACATCTGCACGGCCCAGCCGCCCCACCTGTCCCGAGCAAAACGTGGGGCCCCCTTCCCTGCATATTTGTGCCTGGCCTATGAAGTCAGCCCAGCCAGCCGATGCCTCCGGTCCAGGCCACACAGCTCAGGCTGTGTAGGCCAACGGGCAAACTGGGAACACGCGGGTACTCACGTGACAAGAGAGGAAACAGAATACCCACGATACTTTTGACTGATAAAGACGGAAAGCGCCGGAGCAATAACCAAACGCCCAAGCTGGCGGCGGGCACGGCAGGCACCCGGGTCCCAGACCGGCACCCCGGACAGGGGCTCTCCTCCTGACGCGGCCAGGGCTTGCCCCTCCCCACGCTGCTGACACTGTTGCAAATTCAGCAGCCGGCCTCCCCAAAGGCCACCAGAAAGCCACAGGAATCGCAGGAAGGCCAAAGCCCCCAGGGACGCTCACTGCGGGGTGTGCCTGTCTCCAGGGAGCAGGGCTGAGGGCTCTCCCATTTCACTTTCCAGGCAGGAGGCCACAGGCCCTGGTGGAGCGGAGAGCCACGGAGCCTCTTGCTCCCGGCTGGGGAACTGGCCCTGAGGAGGGCTGCTTCCTGCAGGCGTGGAGCCGGGCTCCCGGCCCTGTCCCACGGGCACCAGCCGAAGCCCACCCTCCCGCCTCCCCTGGACCCACAGAGCAGGACTGAGGGCCCGTGAGTCACCTCTGGCCGCAGAGACAGAGCAGAATGAGGCTCTGTCACCCCAGTGTCACCAGCCCGCGGCAGGGCCGCCTGAGGCACGCCCCCCGCAGCCCGCAGCCCCGCCCACCGGCTCAGGAGGGCAGCGGCGCCCAGGCCCCTACCTTTGTAAGGGTGCACCATCCCCTCCACCACCTGCACCGTGTCATCGCCCCGCAACTGCAGGGACACGTCCCCCACGGCGTCCACCAGCTCCGTGAAGAAGTCCGCCACCTCGGGGCAGTCCCGCAAGAACACGTAGCGGTCCTGGCGGTTGGTGAAGTAGGAGTCGCTCAGGTTCGCGCTGCAAGGAGGAAAGAAGCCGCTGAGGACAGGGCAGGACCGAGTGTGGCAGCGGGGCAGTGACAAACACAGATGGCGACCCCACGGCAGAGACCGACAAACCAGGGGCTCCGCCTGAGAGTGGCCACGCACTCGGGACGAGGCGAGCATGGCGTGGGGGACACAAAGGCGGGAGCCACAGAGTCCCGCCCTCAGCGGTGACAACCAGCTGAGAGGAGACCGCCACCTAGAAAGCCAGCTACTCCACGGAGCTGTCACCGGCACCAGGCTCTAGAGTCAGAAGGACCCAGACTGCCACCCAGGCTCTGTGGCTCGCCGCTGGTCCTCGCTGGCCTCCACAAGGCCCCGGCGACAGCACCCACAAGGGCAGGCCGCGGCTCCCTTCCAACGGCCCTCAGTGGGCCTGCCACCCCCACAGCAGTCGCGTGGCCTCGGGAGATGGTGACGCGGTGTGACGACTAGACCAGCGACGTCCGAACCCCCCAGGGGCTCACGGAGATGGTCTTCCCTTCTCCGTGTCCTGCAAACTTCTGCCCTGGACGGTGTTAAGGGGAGGCCCCGGGGGGAGGCGGCCAACTCACCCGCTCAAGATGACACTGTTGTCAAAGAGGTAGACCTTGATGTGCTGCAGGCCGATGGTCTCGTTGAAGCGCTCCGGGACCAGCAGCCGGAGAAGCCCCCGGAGGTTGGGCGTGTGGAAGAGCGAGACGCGAACCTGCTCGGGGAACCTCCGCAGCAGCGGCAGCAGCATCGTGCGTGAGTTCTTCCGGCCTGAGCACGGGCGCCGGCGGCAGAGAGAGGATGGGCGCGTCACCGCGGGAAGCGCCGCCAGCCCGCCGGGAGGAGCCCCGCCGCCCATCGCCGTCGGCCAGGACCCCTGGGGCCGTGGTGAGCCGGAGCCCAGACCAAATCCCGCTCTGGACATGTCCCACGGCCCAGAGCAGGACTGGAGCGGTCGGTGCAGCAGATGTCTGCCATTTCCGCACCCGGCACCCATTCACGCCCTGCCCCCCAGAACCGTACCCACGCCCCGCCCAGGGGTACCACCCCACTCCACTCTCAGCAGATCTACTCTGGGTGAAGACGGCTCCACCTGCCCTGAACCCTCAGTCCGGCTCCACGGGAGGGCACCCGGGCCCAGGCAGGGCCGCTCAGCACAAGACTAGGACGAGAGTTCACAGCCAGAGGGGCCTGGGGCTGCCAGGGGGCACCACATGGAGCCTGAGAACAAGGCGAGCCCACAGGAAGGAGGGCCAGCAGGTGGATCCTGGTGACGATGACCCAGCCCCCCCTCAAACCACAGCCTGCCCAGAGCAGGTGAGTCATGGGAGCCAAAAACCCTCTTTTTTGCCTCAGTTGCTCTTCCTTGGGCTTCCAGTCCCTTGTCACAGAAGGGATGCTGGTACCCCGGGCTATCCTCCACTGGCCCTGCTTCTACCTGGGACAGGGGACACGAGTGCCACTCGTGAAACAGAGGCTCCAAAAGAGGAAACTTCTGGGCAGGGAATGGGTCAGACCTACCTCTTGAGCCCCGTGTGAAGTCCAAGAGAATGGACACCCTGAGGTCCGAAGGAAACTTGTCTTGGAGGGACTGTTCTAGCGAGCTTTCCAGGCAGTCTACCTGTCCAGGAGAACAAAAGTGTAAGATCCAAAAAGATGATTATGCGTTAAAAAAAAAAGGATCACCTTGCCAGGTGACGCACACCCCCTCCGGCCGCCCCCCTGCGCCCAGCCTCTCAGGACACACACATGTCCCCCGAGGACTCAGGAGGCCACACCGCGGGGACTAGTAACAGCAGCCAGGCGGCGCCCTCTCCGGCCGGGCTCACAGGGAGACGGGCCTGTGGGTCAGCGGCTCGGCGCCCAAGCCGCCTGGACCTTGCCACTCTCGGAAAGGCTAACACACCAGCACTCACACGCTTCAACAGACAAACCCCAGCCACACACAGCAAACAGCGCCTACACATGGAGAGCACTCGGTAAATATTTGCTGAACCAATGAGTCCAAGACACGACCCGCCCGCTGGCCACTCTCCACAGGCTGGACGTGACTGTCTTCTCGCAGAAGAACAAACAGGCTTCCCAAGCTTGCCGCTAAAAGCATGTCCTGAAGGCAGAGGGACACCGCCCTCCCAGAACGGGAGAGGACGGAAGCGCCTCTGACCCAGCGTCCTCATCCTCGGCCCCCTGTCCCTGGTGTTCCGCCCCAGCCCCACGCTGTGCACACCTGGACAGGGACGAACAAGAAAACGCTGTGGGCACCAGGCCCGGCTCTCTGCCTCCAAGTGCAAGGCGTCCCAACTCGAAGACCCCAGAAGGGCCTCACCTGCGCCGTGAGAAGGCCCGCACGCCACGCGCACCAGCGGGTCCTGCCCCTCTCGGTGCGGGCGATGGCACGTCCAGGTGGAGGGAGGCTGGGCACAGCCCGGCCCGCACCCCGCTCATCTGCCCGGGACAGGGTCAGAAAACCTCTTCTCGGAGGGCCCAGGGAGGAAGCCTTGGGCTCGGCGGGCCGGACGGCCAGTCACAAGCACACAGCTCTGCAGCCACGGCCAGAGAGCGGCCGTGGACATATGTGAGAGCGAGCGTGGCCGTGTGCCAACAAGGCCCTGTTCGCGGGCACAGGAATCTGGGTTTCACACGGTTTCCCCGTGTCACAAATATCCTCTTCTTTATCCCCCGCCCCCCATCCCCCACAAACGCAAAGACCAGTCTTAACCCACAGGCCGCACAAAAACGGGCGGCGGGCCGTGGCCTGCGGAGCCCCGGGCTGGCGGACAGGGCAGCCTGGGGAGGCCCATGCAGGGTGAGGACAGGGGAGCGAGGGGGAGCCCTCCCCGCACCGGCCCTCCGGACAACCAGCAGCCGGCGGGGCAATTCACTGCTGCGTGGGGACCAGCCCGCCTCAAGCCTTACCAGTTCCTGCTCCAGAGGACCTGTCCCCAGGTAGAGAGACGCCATGACGACCCGTCGCTTGGCCACTTTTATCTGGACCTGAAAGAGGAGAAACAATTCCCATCCATGGTTTCCACAACTCACTGAGAGAACATAGCCAGTAAACCTCGGGACAGGACTCCCCTACACCTTCCAGAAGCTACCAAATAAGGACCCATAATCCTCACTTAAAATACTCCCCCCGAGAGTACGGCACGGCCTAACCGTCCGAGACGCAGCGCAGCCATCGACGGCACGAAGGCGGTCTGCACAGTGACCTGCCAGCGTCCACTGTGCACCGCCGACGTGAGAGCCCGTCGCTCCCCCACTCGCTGCCCCCACCCCATGCACACCCCGTTCCACAGAGGCTTCACGTGGGGCGTGCACAGGGCACCAACCGCCGAGAGCGGTCCCTGGAGGGCTGAGCAGGAGGGCAGGTGGGTGCCGACACGCATGCGCCCGTCTGCACCTGCACAGCAGACTTTTATAATGAGCAGGTACGAGTTTCCTCTTTGATGCGGACAGGTCCCGAGGCACAAAGACAGAACAGAGCAGCATTCAAAGATGACTGTCACCTAAGTCCTCTCCCGAGACCTGCTCCGGCCCAGGAACAATGATCCCGTCTGGAGTTGGAGCCACCCTGCCCCAGAGTGGGCGGCGAGGGCAGAAATGTCGGCAGCCTTCCAAAGGTCAGGCTCTCGAAGGAGACAGGCGGGCAAGGCCTCTCGGGAGCAGGGAGGAGGGGCACAGCGGGGCCACCCTGACTACAGGAGCAGGCGGACACACCAGCAAGAGGCCTGCACACAAGGGAAGCACAGAGAATTTCCCGAGCTCGCCGCCCCCTCGGTCTTGATATTCATGAAGTTCTCCGGCGAGGGCCGCGGGGACGCAAAACGAACAACCCGGGTCCCGGCACCTGGGCTCGGGCCGCAGACCGCCTGCTGGTGCCGCCGCCGGCCCGCAGGAACCGCCTCGGCCGCGACGGGGGCTCGAAGGCCAGGCAATGGCAGGCCGCTCTCTCCTCTCGGGGGACAAGGACCCTCTGTGCACCCCGGAAAGAGAAGCCTCCCACTCTGCACCACCCGTGCGGGAGAATCTGCCTCCACTCCACCCAGAAGGCAGGACAGAAGGGCCTCCCCCCAAAGGGCTGGGCCGAGCCCCGGGGCCCTTCCTGTCCTCCGCAGCCCTGCCTGGACAGGCGCACAGCCGGGGAACGGCTACGCGGAGACTCAGCCAGTCGCTCACCTGGAGTCGCCTAAAACACGAAAGATGCCTCTGCAAAACCTATTTCTTCAAGCCAGACACAGAACCGAGTAGGAGCAAAGAGCAAATCGCCTCGACATCAGTTCTACACAAAAAGGACGCCCAGGACAGAGGAGCGGCGCAGGGAAGAGGCGGGGAGAGCCCGTGCACAGACAGGGACACGCATGCAGGCAGCACGCGTCCTGGAACGAGCCAGTCAGCAACGAGGCCAAGCTCCACGGCACAGCAGGCGGGGGGGGGGGGGGGGCAAGTGCTCAAGTCCACTCCAGACGGCTCTGCAGAAACGTCGGCCTCCACGTCCACTTCCTATAATCTCCCAGCGCCCCGCCTGCCCGACCCCGTTGGACCTTCATTCTGACATCGCTGATTTGAACCCAGTGAGCTCCTGTTCATAAAAATGAATCCGCTTCAAATTACTTACTCCAATTAGCAGTTTAACCTTGAGGAGCCAGATGCGATGACGGGACACCTGGGCACTGAAAGCCCAAGCCCCGACCCGCAAAGGTCAGCCTCGCTCCCGGGACAGAAAAGGCACAAACTTGAGCCAACATCACAGGACAGAACAGGATCATAAGGCCTCAAACCAGACGTCCAAACTTTCCAGCGATCTCTAAACACCTCGTCCCGAACAAGAGAATTCCAGCCACTTCCCACACGTCCAGTCTCATCCGTGGTTCCGCCGGTCTTCACTTCCAGTACGTTCCGTGTCCTGGAGACGTGGGCAGGCGCAGGGGTCTACCATGCGGTGACTAGCGTAAGGCTCCTTCCTCTCAGACGCCGCCAGCAAGGGCACCCACACCCTGCCCGAACCTCCCTCGTGATGGAACCGAGGGACCCGGTTGGACCCGAAGACTTGAAATCCGGGACCTGCCCCTCGCCTGCCCACACGCTCTGGGCTGCTCTACCAGACACGGGAGCCACGCAGGGGAGCACACCCCAACTCAGCCATCTGTGAGGCCAAAAACCTCCCAGCAGGGAGAAGAGCCCACTGGTGAGCAGCTATCAGAAACCACAGAGCGCGGGGGGTGCCTGGGGGGCCGAGCCAGTGGAAGGGACCCGCCCTTGATTTCAGCTCAAGTCACGATCTCATGGTTTGAGGTGGGGCACCACGTCCGGCTCTGTGCTAACAGCGTAGAGCCTGCCTGGGACTCTCTCCCTCCCTCCCTCTGCCTCTTCCGTTCTCTCTCAAAATAAGAAAAAAAAAAAAAAAAACCTAAAAAAAAAAAAAAAAGAAAGAAACTTCCAGAACAGAAGACTTCTGCTCAGGACACCCCCTCCCCTCAGGTCCCCAAGCCTCCAGCTCAAACGTCCCTCCCTTCGTCCTGCAAACACAACTTACCTTCATGAGCTCAAAAAACTCCGCCGGGGAGGAGAGCACCCTGACGTGGGAGCTGCAGACGCCGAACTCCGGGACCAGGTTCCGGATCCACTGGAACCTGTGCACGCCCTCCGGACACAGGCAGCAAGGAGGGGAGGTGACCTGGGGGACCGCTGGGGACAGCACAGGGGCCAACAGCAGCCATGGCGACCTGGTGAGAGAGACACGCAAAGGGTCATGCTTCTCCACCACTTCCCTAGGGGTCCAGCTCAGCTACCGGGGGACAGACGGAAGTGTGAGCAGTTTCCTTTTTAGCCAACTGCGGATTCTCCTGCCTATTTTAAGTGGGCAGGGCTCTCCCTTCGGCCCGTCCAAGCCGAGCAGCTTGGGAAGTGCCGAAGCCCACAGAGGAACCCCAGGCTTGCCCCTGGTTCCCACAACTTCAAATCTGGAGCGGCCACAAGTCAACGCACGGTAGCCACTGCCTGCGCACACCCGCCTGCGCAAGGCTGCCAGAGGCCACCGGGAACAAAGGCGGGGCTGGGGTGCCTGCGATCCCCGGGCCCCAGGCTACTGGCTGCACGACTGCAGAGGTAAGCACGGCTCTCACTTAGGGAAGGACCTCTGAAAATGAAGCCTTCTCTTTAACACTCAGCGGTGGAGAGACAAGCTGGAGCAGGAAGAGCCTGGAGGAGGGGGCCATCTCAGCGGAGATGATCAACCCCTCCGCCCCAGGACACATCGTCCTCGGGGCTCACTCCACCCTAAGCTGCTCCCCAGGCCGTCTACACTCCACTGAGGCAGAGATGGACCCACAAGCCTGCGGCCTGGCCTCCGTGGGGACACCCGGAGCCCCGCCCTACTTGAATCCCAGCAAGCAGCAGCAGGAGAATCCTGTGCAGCGCGACCTCCTACCACAGAGAGGGACTCTGGGGAAGGGACACTGCGACACCCCAAGGCCCGAAGGGCCCATATTCCAGGAAGATGATGTCACTCTCTCGCCTCATGCTAGGGCGCAGAATCTCCCCAGAGCCCGAGAAGGTCCCCACACAGGCGCCAGATGGCCCACAGCTGTGCTTCCCAGAACCCATCGGTCTGTCCCGGCCGACTCATCGCCAAGAAAACTTGAGTCAACGGGTAGAAGGTAGCGGTCCCCTGGATCCTGGGAAGTTGGGGACTTGCCTGGGGCCTCCCGGTGCAGAGGGAAGAGCGGCCAGCCTTCCCTGCTGTCCCCAAGTTGTGTGTCGGGGGGGGGGGGGGTGATGGCACCAGGGGCTTGCTACAGCTCTCAGATGACAAGCGGCAGCTGGCCAAGTGAAAGGTCTAGACACATAGACCAGCGGCTGCTGCCTCGATTTCCCAAACTGTAGGCCTTATTCCTGTGGTGCTCAAAGACAGCTTCCAGAAGGAGAGGGAAAGAGCCTCCAGTCCAACAGAAGAGCATGAGATGATGGGAAAGTCTGCACAACACTCTATGGATCGGAAGCCCCGAAGGGGTCTGAAGTCCAACAGTCGTCCGTAAGCACAGCCTATCTGAGGTGGGAAACTGCACAGCAGCAGACCGACGTCCCCAGCCTGACGGCACCTGTCCTCCCTCAGACAAAGAAAGGTCCGGGGCGTCAGCTAACCTCAGGCCGCACCCCTCATCTGGGCCAAGAGATGGCAATCAGCCCCCCCAAAGGAAGGTGCAGAAACACTTCCTTGGCACACGGCAGTCCAGGAGAGAACGAGTGCCAGCCGGAGCCCCAATCCCGGCCATCATGTGAGCAGCCCTGTGTCCCGTCGGGGAGGGAGGTGCCCAGGGGAGGAGCGGCCCGGCCCCGGACGCCCACACGCCTGGTGGCCTCGCAAGCTTACACACCTGCGATCACCCGAGAACGACACAAGACCCAGGTGCTGCCGTTAATTACCGGATACACAGCACGAGGCTTCGAGTGACAGTAAAGGGGTGCTCCCACCTGAGCCCCTACAGCACCTCGTGCAGGGGGACCCCAGGGGCTGCCCCGGGCGGGGGAGGGGCGAGCAAAGCTAAGGAGCGAAAATGGGCAGGAGCCACCGTGAGCGGGAACGCCCAGGAGGCTCTCCACGGCCAGTCCTGGCGACACACACTCCCGGGAGTCCGGCGTGGGCCCCGGCCTGCCCGGGAGAGGCGCGGGGCAGGCTCGGGCGGGCCGGGCTTGTCCCCACCGGGCAGCCTGCCCCGGGAGTGCTCCACCAGGGCCTCCGTCCAAGATCCACTGAGGGCGTTCTTAGGTTGGCTTCCCGTTTGATCTGTGTATGGACAGGTTTATTTTCTGCTAGAGAGGAGAAGAGCTGAGAGGTGCCAGGGGCCCAAGGGGTGGGGGGGCCCCCTCAAGTGTGGCAATTTTACACACCCGAAGAGGAGGCACTATGAAAGGGAGCAGAGCTTTCTATCAAGGTCCCCACAGTGACA
>PJEM01017184.1:0-23008 GCA_004023845.1 Helogale parvula | reverse complement strand
GGGTCACGGGCCTTCTTGGCCTGGGGCGGGGCCTCCCTTCCCCAGATGGCACTCCAGGAAGGAGGGCTTCCAGTCCACAAGTGGGGGCTCACCAGCTGGTTGATCTGGGAGAAGGACGGGTTCTGGATGTGCAGGCGGTCTGTGGCGATCCGGTTCAGGGCCGTGTTGTCCAGCACCACCTGGGGGGACAGAAGAGGGTCACGGCACCTTTTTGAGGTGAAAGGGGGCAGAGAGATAAGTCATTAGCTTAACCTCCTCTAAACTCCAAAAACCAGGAAGTGTGTTAACTTAAAAAGGAAAATACCATCCCTGGGGCATCACAAGACACTTTTCTACCATCCTGTAAACAATCTCTCTCCATGTGCCATCCATTGTGCCTGGCTCTGAAGATACCATGGAGGGTAAAGCAGGCATGGTCTGTCCCCCTCACCAGGTCTACAGAAAAGTAAAGTTAAAGCCTGAAATATGCACAAAAGAATTTGACCTTGAATGCATGGTCAGGGAAGGTTTTACAATGAAAGTGACCCTTGGGATGAGAATTTAAGCATGAGTAGGCATTAAATAGGCTAAATGGGGACACATATCAGCAGGTGTTCACTGTGTTGAGAGCGACTTGGGGTCAAGTCCTTATTTCATAAGTTGGGTCACCAGGTATGGCTTTGTTTGATCCTCTGTTCTCTGGGCAGGACTCTGGAAGGGCAGGGTGTACATGCCCCCCTGGTTTGAGGAGGTAGAGCAAAGCCCCCCCACCTCCCCCTACTCTCTTCTCCGGTGCTCACCACACAGTCTGCGTTCTGGGTCAGCCTCTTGAGTGTCAGCAGGGAGTTGTAGGGCTGGACCACCACATCGCTCATCTCGTCCTGGTTGGGAAACACAGAGTATGTCTGCACCAGCTTCTTGGGGTACCTGGGAGTAAAGAAGAAGGAAAGGGGAAGTTGACAGTGAACTGGAAGGACTCCCATCACTGCCAATCTTGGTCTTCTCTAGAGATAACAGGGCCATTCCTTTCCAAGTGCCACCAAGCTCTTGTACAAAAGATGGGTGAGGGCAGAACTGAGTGTTTATTGCTCAGGAGCCAAAAAGGATAAACCTAAAGCATCAAACCCATCAATCCCTGTAGGTCCCTCCTCTCCCTAGGCAACCTCCCTCCTGGAAGTTATTGTTTCCGAGATGTTCCCTGGATGGCCAGGCTCTATTTCTACCAACGACTCAAAGCAATAGTGCCAAGCCTTTCGGTCCACGAGAAAACAGTGACAAAAAGGAAAGACCTTATCCTTGTCCAAACACAGGGTTACCTGTCATTCAGTCGTTCCAGAAGGTAGGAGCCCAGGCCAGAACCAGTCCCCCCAGCAATGGAATGACACAGCACGAAGCCCTGCATGGGGAGAGGCGGTCTCCAGGGATCTGGGGAAGAGGCTTTAGGTTTGTCTCCTTCCCCATTCCCAACACACTCATGTCTCCAGGCTTCTTCTGTGTCCACCCAGGCTGAGACTCCTTGGGAAGGAAGACTCAAGCCTAAGGAGCTGATGCCATCCACATTAGGATCTCCTTGAGGTCAAGTACTGTACCTTCTTTAAAAAAATTTTTTTAACATTTATTTATTTTTGAGAGAGAGAGAGGCAGAGAGAGAGGGAGACACAGAATCTAAAGACGTCTCCAGGCTCCGAGCTGTCAGCACAGAGCCTGACATGGAGCTCAGACTCGTGAACTGCGAGATCATGACCTGAGCTGAAGCTGGACGCTTAACAACTGAGACACCTAGGTGCCCCTGTACCTTTCTTTTTAAATGTTTTTTTTTTTTTTTTACTTATTTTGAGAGAG
Source organism: Helogale parvula (assembly GCA_004023845.1). NCBI lineage: Eukaryota > Metazoa > Chordata > Mammalia > Carnivora > Herpestidae > Helogale > Helogale parvula. The sequence goes on along the minus strand of PJEM01017184.1, from coordinate 21,187 downwards.
AGAGAGAGAGAGAGAGAGAGAGAGAGAGAGAACAAGTGGAGGAGGGGCAGAGGCGGGTGGGGCGGGGGGAGAAGGAGAGAGAGAATCCCAAGTAGGCTCTGGGCTGTCAGTGCAGAGCCTGACTTGGGGCTCAATCTCACGAACCATGAGATCATGACCTGAGCAGACATCAAGAGTCAGTCAACTGAGCCGCCCAGGAGCCCTTCTACCTTATTTACCTTAGTGTCTCACATATGATGCTCCAAAAATTAGTTTTAAAGAGAATTGCTCCCATCACACCGCCTGTTCAGGCTACCTCCTGACCTTTCCCCAGATCTTTTCAGCCTTTTCTTTTCCTTCAGTGGGGCAGAACCTCACCTCTAAGCTGTCACTTCCATCTGCTTCTCGGTCTATGATGTCAAAAATGTCTTCATGGATTTTCTCACCCTGTAGAGAGAGACATGGGAGTGAGGGTTAGGATCAAGGTTCTGGGGAGTACCTCTTTTTAGCACCAAGAACACCCTGGGACACCACTGCCACCCTCATCCAGAGCCTCAACCCAAAAAAGCTACTTTGCAAATGATGTGCAGCTTGCATACACCTCTCCCTGGGTATCCCTTTGTCTCTTATTTACTGTTTATCTGGTCTGGTCAAATCCCCAGGCTGCCCTGGGGAGGGAACATCAGGGTTTCTGGGATGGCCACCCAGATACCTGTGAGAATCCACTGGCCCAGTTGTTGCCAGCCCCTCCTCCGTGCTCTGACAGGTAGATGTTCTCCGGGTTGTAGAGCTTGGCATAGGGGGAGTTGAGGATGGAGTGGATCACCCGGGGCTCCAGGTCCAGCAGCACCGCCCTGGGGATGTAGTGCTCATCGTCTGCCTGTCAAGGGGAGTCCGGGGGGGGGGGCGGTGGGGAGGAGGAAGGGGGGCGTCCAGTCAGCTAAGGCCCAGTCCTCCCCCCTCATGCCAGCCACCCTGGTGCCTGTGCCCAGCGTGCTTCCCAGTACCAGGCCGATGCCCTTCCCTTCGGGCCCCCTGGCCAAGTCGCTGGGGCACCTGGTAGAAAAAGACGTCCTTGCGGTCAGTGCCCTCGGTGGCGAACTCCTCCACGATGCCCTCGGGGCTGATACCATGCTCGGCGCACAGTTGTTTCCAGAACTCGAACCCAACTGGGGGATGGGGAGAGATGCCTGGGTCTGCTAAGTCATCAGGCCTCAGGAGCCCAGGGTTAGGCTCAGAGGCTGTCACACTCAGAGGCTGGGCCCAAGACACCTGGTCTGGGAGCTGTCACAGCCCAGGCGCAGCTCTCCATCTGGGGCTTGTTCATCATGCGCAATAGGGCAGCGGTTTCGGGAAAGGGGGACTGGAGGATGCCAAGCACTTGGGTGGGACCCGAAGGGGAAGAACCGGAGGCTGGGAGGGCCCAGCGCTTGCTCGCTCACTCTGGTTGCCGCACTGGCCCAGCTGCAGGGTGATGATCTCCCGGGGCATCGCTCTTCAGACGTGGGCTCGCCAGCCTTGCCCGGCGGGAGTCACGGCAGAGACGAATGCCTGGCAGCCGGGCTCGCAGGACGTGGGGGGGCGCGCGCTCTCTTCGTCTTTTGACGCGAGTCCTCGGTCTGCGCGTGTGCAGTGCGGGCCTCCCCGCTGCCGCCGGGCCGGGGAACCCAACCTGGACATCATTTCCCCACTATAATTACAGCTGGAATTCGGCACAGGCGCAGTGTGAGGCCACGCCCCCTGTTGCCCACCCGCCCCAGCTCCGCGCCTGCGCCGTAAGACTTGTTGGGGCTGCGGGGCAGTTGCCTGAGCGTGGGGGCGGGGAGGGGCGGTCCAGGTGTACCGAGTGAGCTGCGCGCCGTGGAGGGGTGAGCGACTTGCCTCTTCAGCACAGAGGGGCTGGCTTTAAGCCAGTCTTTTTTTTTTTTTTCAATTTCTATTTTTAAATTAAGTATACCTAACATAAAATTTACTATTTTGATCCTTTTTCATCGGGGAGTTCTGTGGCATAATGTACATTCACACCGTTGGGCAACCATCGCTATCATTCATCCCCAGAACTTCCTCACCTTCCCAACCGAACCCTGTACCAGAAATAGTAACTCTCCATCTCCATCCCCATCAACATCCTCCTTCTGTCTGTGATTTTGACCAGGTATCATATAAATGGAATGATATAGTATTTGTCCTTTTGTGTCTCGCTTATTTCACTTAGCATAATGTCCTCAAGGTTACACCATATTGTAACATGTATCAGAATTTCATTCCTTTTTAAGGATGTATAATATTCCATTGTATGTTTATTCCACATTTTGCGTTTGTCTATTCATCTGTAGATAGACACTGGGGTTGGCTATTGTGAATAATTATGCCATGAACATGGGTGTGTAAAAATAAGTTTGAGTCCCTGCTTTCAATTATTCTGGGTTTACACCCAGAAGCAGAATTACTGGATCATATGGTAATTCTATGTTTAGTTTTTTGAGGAATTGTTGTGCTATTTTCTTTCTTTTTATTTTAATTTATTTTGAGAGAGAGAGAGAATGCATGCATGGGAGGGGCAGAGAGAGAGAGAGAGAAGGAGAATCCCAAGCAGGCTCCTCACCATCAGTGCAAAACCCAGTGTGGCACCCAGAGATCATGACCTGAGTCAAAACCAAGAATCAGATGCTAACCGACGGAGCCACCCAGGCACCCTGGTACCATTTTCTATTGTGGCAGCGCTATTTTACATTCCCATCTGCAATGCACAAGGATTCCAATTTTTCCACATCCTCACCAGTACTTGTAACTTTCTATTTTTTCGTGTTTTGTTTTGGTTTTTGATAATAGCCATCTTAACGGAGTGTGAATTGGTACCTCTCTGTGGTTTGATTTCTGTTTTATTTTAAATTACAAAGTTTAAAAAAATTTTTTTCTGTTTTTGTTTTTAATTTATTTTTGAGAGACAGAGACAGCATGAGCAGGAGAGGGCCAGAGAGAGAGAGACACACACACAGAATCCGAAGCAGGCTCCAGGCTCTGAGCTAGCTGTCAGCACAGAGCCCAATATGGGGCTCGAACCCATGAACCGTGAGATCATGACCTGAGCCTGAGCTGGATGCTCAACCCACTGAGCCACCCAGGTGCCCCTAAATTACAAAGTTTTAAACATACAAGCAGGGGCGCCTGGGTGGCTCAGTTGGTTAAGTGACTGGCTCAGGCTCAGGTCATGATTTCATGGCTCGTGGATTCGAACCCGGCATCAGGCTCTGTGCTGACGGCTGGCTCAGAGCCTGGAGCCTGCTTCAGATTCTGTGTCTCCCTCTTTCTCTGACCCTCCCTTGCTCATGCTGTTTCTCTCTGTCTCTCAAAAATAAATAATAATAATAATTAAAATTAGCATACAAGCATGATTCTGCATTTTCATTATATATTTTTTTGTTTTGAAATTTTCTATAAGTGGTATCTGAATGTACTATCCTTTTGTGATCTGCTATTTTCACCGTACATTAGATTTTTGTGATTTAGCAAGGCTCATGCATGTAGATTTATTTCATTCCTTTTTAACTGCTTTATAGTGTTTCATTGGATGAATAAACTAGTCTATTCTATTTCCACATAAGGGTGATTAGATTATTTCTATTTATCCCCTGTTACATAGAGTGAATGCAGGACTTGTCACTTGTGAACATGAAGGAAAATATCTCTGTCACTGGCATGTGCATCTTCTTTAGAAGGTTTACAAACTTTACAAGGTTTCACATGTTTTTTCCTAGATGGTTGTACACCCTTACCAGCAATGGAGCTTTCATTTCCTTACATCTGCACCCGCACTTGGGCTGTCAGATCTTAATTTTTGTCCATCCCATGGATGCCCAAGGGATTGCATGGCTATAATTTCCAGTTATGATCACAAGTGAAGTTCATCTGATTTGCTGCTGCTGTTATTGTGAGAAGGTTGAGAGCTTCCTGTTCATGTCTTTTGCCCATTTTTCTATTGGTCTATTTCTTCTAGACATAATAAGATACTCCACAAATGTATTTCCTGGTTGTATGGGTCGCAAATATTTTCTCTTGGTCTATGGCTTGTCTTTATACTTTGCATGTGCTGTCTTTTGGCCTAGAGAAGATTTTAATGTAGACAATTATTCTTTTCCTTTGTTTTGTGTGTTTTATGCCTTGTTAAAGATAGAATCCCTTTCCTGGTACCATAAAGCTGTTCTTTTCTGTTTTTTTCCAGAAGCCCCATAGTAGTTTTGCTTGTTCTCTGTGTTATGTACCGACTTGTTAGGATTTTAAATCCATGTTTTGAAAGCTTGTTTTGGACAAAGTTGTTTGTGGTTTAAACTTGTTTTCTTGAAATTATTTTGAAGTTGGATATTAGAACTTTCATATCGAACTCTAGCACCTGGAGTGGAGAGGACCATTACGTCATCAACACCGTAGTAACGGCCATGGTGTCCATCACGTGGTAGACTTTTAAACTTTAAAAACTAAGAGGTATGACCAGCAACTTGAAAGCATTTGGTCTGGACAAGGCTACTCTTTGCTGACCTAATAGCTTTCTGGAGATCTTGAGACACTTCCTCCCACTGTGGCCGCCATGGCAAGGCCACCTTGGTGTGAGCAGTGGTGGTAAGCCACGCAGCAGTCTCAGGAAGACAAGGGGCATCTGCTTCTGCCTTAGTGAGGCTACTCCTCGTAGGCAGTGGCCCAGGCTGGGTAGCCATCCCTGCGGTAATAATCTTCAGAGGAACCTACCGTGCCTGCCAACACTGGCATCGTCTTCCACTAGCTAAGTGCCCTAGTAGTGAGGGTCCTAAGCAAACAGCTGATACCCAGGTTTTAGCTAGAAGGAATGACACGAGCAAGAACCAACTCATAGAAAGGTACACCTCAGCTAATATTGGACTTTATTTCTTCCATCTCCCCTTTACCGGGAACAATAATGTAATTAATCTATCATTGGTTTTAAGTATGTTACTTCCTTTTGGCATATTAAGAGACATCATCCTGTATGCTATTGGCTTGTGAAATATTATTATAAATTATAATTCTTGCAGTGAACCTGTGTTAAGCAAATTATTGGCAGGGACAAACTTCGTCGAGGAGCATAATTTGCCCTGAACGAAACTCCCTGTAGGCCTTTAGTTCATCTGGAACTTATTTGGAGGCCTGCTATAAGATAGGGATCCGCTTTATCTTTTCCATATGGATGGCCAATGGTCTCCAGGCCAATTATTGAAGAGTGGGTGCGGTGCCCCCCAGCCCCAGAACATTCCAAGCCCCCGCGCTGACTTCTGGCTGGCTTCTGGCTGCTCTTCTGCTTCATTGGGCTGTCTGTCTGTCCCTGTCTGGCGGGCTTTCTCTGGGAGCTGCTGCAGACATGCTGGCAGAGGCACCACTGCCAAGAGTCATGCTCAGACGAAGGTTTTTGTTTTGTTTTCTCTCTCACTTTCTCTTTTTTTTATAAGATCTCGGCCACCTTCCAGGCCTGGCTGCCCTGAATCCTCTGGGCTTCTTTAGAAGACTCTGGCTTGCCCCATGGCTGTCCCCTCCCAGGCCTCTGCTCAGTTTCCCTCCCCTCATCCCACCCCAGCCCCCCAGCCTGCTTCCTCCACTTGGGCCAGGGGTGTCCCTCAGGAGGACTGGCAGCCTCGCCCTGTCAGGGAGGGTCTGGGTGCTCCCCCTGAAGTTTGAGGTAGGGTCAGAGCTCCTCCTTGGGGGCTCCCTTCCCCTGACAGAACTGCTCCTAAGGGCTGGCTGTCTTTGGAGCCTTTGCTAGGCCCCTCTCTGAGTGCCCTGGGGAAGAGGAAGGCTTTAGAGATGAGAGGAAACTTTCCAAGCCTCTCCTCCTGTGAGTCTGGAATGGCTGTTTGCTTCCTTTAAAATAATAAGCTAGAAGCAGTCTACAGACGCTTGTGAAATGAGGGAGTTTAATTTCAGCCTTTTCTTATGATTAATAACAGTTCCTCATTCCTCCTTCTACTATCCCAGAAGTGGGAAAACTTCCTTCAAATCCTCGTTTATAGATCAACAGGTTAGAAGGTGTAAATTGATCTGAATTAGAGAAATTGCAAGGGAGCTTCCTCAAAGAAGCCATCTCTGTCTGACAAACTGGAGGCTCCTTCTCACCTGTAGAAATGGGTTGGAGATGTGCTTAAGTATAGAGCTGAATGCAACCCCCCCAGTTGTTAGCAGGTTATGCTTTCCATTTCTGCTGAGAACTGACCAGTTCGTGTTGGTTCAATGCGCTGATACATCAGCACCTAGAACGCGCCAGAGTCATAGAAAACATCCAACGCATACTAGCCACTGTTATGATTAGCAATAGATGCAGTGGGAACCGAAGTGTAATTTGGCTATTGCTACAGATGCAAGATCTTATTCAGGGTAAAAACAAAATAAGTGGTGCTTTAAATAAATTGCAACAGGGGTGCCTGGGTGGCTCAGTCGGTTGAGCATCTGGCTTCAGCTCAGGTCATGATCTTGTGGTTTGTGGGTTTGAGCCCTGCGTCGGGCTCTGTGCTGACAGCTCAGAGCCTGGAGCCTGCTTCCGATTCTGTGTCTCCCTCTCTCTCTGACCCTCCCCTGCTCACACACTCTCTCTCTCTCTCTCTCTCTCTCTCTCTCTCTCAAAAATAAATAAAACATTAAAAGTTAAAAAAAATAAATTGCAACAACTTAAAACCTAATATTATTTGTCATGATCTGGTTAGATCATGATTAGATTTGGTTTCAGATCTAACTTTTATTGAGATTAAACAAAAGAACCAGGTTGATGTTCTTTTCATGGGTTTCAGATCCAGGGGCTCAAGATCATTACCCAGAGATTGATTATTGAGTTCTGAGTTCAATTTGTTTGTCCATGTTCTCTGATCCAGGTTATGATAATGCAGTGGGATTGTAGCATTCCTTTGTCTGGGGCTTTGGTCTGCCTCTGATAATAAATGCAACATTTATAAAGTGATTTGATTGGTTTATTTGATATTCCAGGTTGAGTAAAACATTTTGGCTGCACCTTCATTCCTGGTCTTCCTGGACACCTGGACTGTAGGAGTACAGATATGCCGAAGCACAGGTAGGTATGTTGGGCAAGTAAAGAAGCAGAGGTATGAGGCGGAGGTGGGGGGAGGGGAGGGGAGGAGGAAGGAGGGTGTGTCAGGGGCGGGGAGGAAGAGAGCTAGTTAGAGCAGCTTCAGGTCTTGAGACTGGGATCCCATGACCCCAGGGGGTTTAACCTTCAAAACAAGCTGAAGAAAAATTACAGCAATGAAAGCAAAGGGCTGAAGCTTTTTGTATGAAGGGAGTTATGTTAAATTCACATTTTGGTCACGAAATAGAACAACCCAGGATATTTTTCTCTGTATTGTTTTCTCAAGGAATAGGAAAAAGGAACTAAGCCTAAGAGTGATCCTGCTTGTGGATCATTTGCGCATGGTTTCATTCTTGTATTATGCATCTGTCCCAGGCAGGGGCACACTAATATGAACTGGGGAAGTAGAGGTAACAAACCCAAGTGTTCATGGAAGAGATAAATACACAGCAAGGTTAGCAGAGAGTGCAGAGTAGGGGGCTCAACTTGGGGGTGGGTACAGGGAGAGAGCAAAGAATTAGAGAAAACTTTTTGGAAGAGGTGGTGCCTGGCCTAAGTCTTGAATGTTTGGTAGGAATTGACCAGGTGGAGACAATGGAGGGGCAGACAAACCAATAAGAAAAAAACAAGCAAGGGGCACCTGGGTGGCTCAGGCAGCTGAGCATCTGACTTCGGCTCAGGTCATGATCTCAGAGTTCGTGGGTTCGAGCCCTGCATCGAGCTCTGTGCTGACAGCTCAGAGCCTGGAGTCTGTTTCTGATTTTGTGTGTCTCTCTCTTTCTGCCCCTCCGCTGCTTATGGTCTGTCTCTCTCTGTCTCTCAAAAATAAATAAATATTAAAAAAAAAGAAAACAAGCAAGAGGGTGTCGGTCTGGCTCAGTTGGTAGGGCATGTGACTCTTTGTTTCTTCTGTTTTTATAATTTATTATTTATGTATTTATTTTTTGTTTTGTTTCAAGCTTTTATTTAAATTTTATTTAGTTAATAGGCATGTGACTCTTGATCTTGGGGTTGTGAGTTTGAACCCTATTTTGGGGATAGAGTTTACTTAATAAAAAAAGGGGGGAAGAGGAAAACAAATACTCAAAAAATGGGTAAAAGGAATAAATGGTTCATGATAACTAAAAAAATGTAAAATGATGCTCAGTCTCACTAGTAATCAGAAAAATACAGCCAAAGGGCAAAATATTAGACAAGCAAAAATTTAAAGATATGTAGTGTGGATGGGGGTTCTGACAAAGGGGTGCTTTTATACAGTATTTTAAAAGTTTTTTTTATGTTTTTATTTTATTTTGAGAGCGACAGAGACAGAGAGTGAGGGGGGGAGGGACAGACAGAGAGAGGGAGACACAGAATCGGAAGCAGGCTCCAGGCCCTGTGCTGGGCTCAAACCCACGGGGCTCAAACCCACAGACTGTGAGATCATGACCTGAGCCGAAGTTGACGCTTAACCAACTGAGCCACCCAGGCGCCCCGATACAGTATTTTTATATCCCATTGGTGATAGTTTAAATGGATACATTCTGGAGGGCAAACTGGCAGTTCTCTTGGTTGTAAAAATCACATAATCTTTGATCCAGCCATTCTACTTCCAGGAATCACGCGAGTCCCTGATAACTAGGGACGTGTGCTAGGACATATGGACGAGGACGTACCTATAGGGATGTGTGCTGCAACCGTGTCTATAATGCTGCCCGTGTGTCCATCCATAGCAGTGTTCTTAAATAATTTACAGTGATCCCTATTAAGGAACACAAAGGAGCCATTCATAAAAAATATCAGGTAGAGCTATCAGCACAGAAAGGTGGCCAACACATGGTAGGTGACAAAAATAAGTTTTTGTCAGAAAGTGAAAGAATTTTTGAGTGTATCTGGAGGGAAAAAAAGGTATGTGTGTGCCTGCATGTGTGTGTGTGTGTGTGTTGATGGTGTGGGAGAAGACCATGTGTGCGGGCTGGATGTGAGAGACGGCAAGTCGAGTTTAGGGTGAATGAGGAAAGTGTCAGGTAGTGAACTGGACAAGTCAGCAGGGCCCAGACCTGGATGTGCCTTGCAAAAGAGAAAACTGCTGAAGGCTGCTGAACGGGGCAGGAGAAAAATCCTCCTGGCATCAGTATGCTGGAGTAAAGCAAGAGGCAAAGTTATCAGGCAGGTCTGAAAGGAGCAGGGCCCTGCCTGAGTATGGAGAGGAGGGGACAGATTCTAGAGACACTGAGTGGAGAGTCTGCAGGAGTTTGCGGTGGCGGATTATGTAATGAGGGTAAGGGAGAGGAAGGATTCTGAGAGGACAGATTTCAATCATGGGTTGAAGGTAGGGCTTCTTGGAGACACGGGGAAGTGAGGGGGTGCTTGGATGCACAGACTTTGAGTTGGGGAGTATCCGGACAGAGCTAGGGGCCCAGTAGGCAACTGAGAATTCACAGGCCTCCAGCTAAGGAGTGAGTTCTAGGTGGAGAGGGAGCCATACCCAAGTGGCAGTTCAAGCCATAGGCATGAATAGGGTCCCTCAGGGAGAATTTGTGGTGTGGGACGGTCCTGGACTGGGAGGGGACTGGAATAAAACCTGATAGCACACAACACCTAAGGGGTAGGAAGACGGCATCGCAAAGAAAAATGAAGGAGCAAGCAAAAAGCAGAAGAAAAACTGGTGTGTGTCCGTGAGGTTTGATTGCCTGCTCACTTCTGGCAGAGCCCCGGTGTTGTTCTGCATTCCACCCTTCTTCCAAGTGGTTTGGCAATGGATTCTGATTAATCCAAGCCAATTATGGTGATCGCCATTTCCTTGCCAGAAGCTGATTTAGGAAGGGCCATATGATGCAATTCAGGTCAATGTGATGTGAGGAAAGATTTCTGGGGGCTCCTGGGGAAGCTCTCCTCCCTGATTAGAAATAGACATACAAGAAGAGACATACTCTATTCTTCACTACACGTTGTCACATTTGGATATGGCACCTGGCTATAGTCCCTGACTGTGTAGGGGAGAGCATCTTGAGGATAAGCCATCATGCTGAGGGTGGTAGAGCAGAAAGACGCCAAACCCCTGGGTCCCAGATGACATTGCTAAGCCTTGACATTAATCAACCATGCAGCAACCCCGTATCTGCGCTTCTTGAAATGTACGATCTATTTTTCCTCATGGTTTAACCTATTTGGGATTCAGTTTTTACTTGCAGCTCAAGGCATAGCCATAGCGAAGGTTACTGCAGAAGCCTAGCAAGAGAAAATTCTGAGGAGGAAATAATTTGGAGCGATATGGAGACAGAGAAGAGACCTTCAAATTTGGGGAACCATTGGTGGCTTTGGTGAGGATAGTGAGCCTGGGCCGTGAGAGTAAAAGCCCAATTGCAAAAGGTTACTTACCCTTATACATAGTTGGCACTAATAGATATTGGAGGAATCATAAAATTGAGACATGAGGATGATAAGGAGGTGGGCAGGGAGGATGGGTTTTAAAACAGGCATTCTCTATGGATAGAATTCAGGGGACCCATGAACTTGGATGGGAAAAAAATTACATATTGATTTTTCATTCACCATCTATTTATTTATTTATTTATTTATAAGAGAGAGCTCGAGGGAGGGGAGAGGGGCAGAGGCAGAGGGAGAAAGAGGATCTTAAGCAGGCCCCATGCCCAGTGCAGAGCCCGACATGGGGCTTGATCTCCCAAGTGTAAGATCATGACCTGAGCCAAAATCAAGAGTTGGATGCTTAACTGACTGAGCCACCCAGGCGTCCCTCACTCACCAGTTATTAAAATATAGTCTTCTAGGGGCGCCTAGGTGGCTCAGTCGGTTAAGCGTCCGGCTTCAGCTCAGGTCATGATCTCGCGGTTCGTGGGTTCGAGCCCTGTGTTGGGCTCTGTGCTGACAGATAGCTCAGAGCCTGGAGCCTAGTTCAGATTCTGTATCTCCCTCTCTCTCTGACCCTCCCTGCTCATGCTGTTTCTCTCTGTCTCTCAAAAATAAATAAAAAGATTAAAAAAATATGTAGGGGTGCTGGGGTGGCTCAGTCGGTTAAGCGTCTGGCTTCAGCTCAGGTCATGATCTTGCGGTTCGTGGGTTCCAGCCCCCCATCGGGCTCTGTGCTGACAGCTCAGAGCCTGGAGCCTGCCTTAGATTCTGTGTCTCCCTCTCTCTCTAACCCTCCCCTGCTCATGCTGTCTCTCTCTCTCTCTTAAAAATAAATAAAAACATTAAAAATATATATGTATAGTCTTCTAGAATAGTGCCCTACATTGGGATCTGCACTGACAGCATAGAACCTGCTTGGGATTCTCTCTCTCCCCCTCCCACTGCTCCCTCCTGCCACTTACTTGCATATGCTCACTCTCTCTCTCTTTCTCAAAATAAATAAATAAACTTTAAAAGAAATAAAATTTGGGGCAACTGGGTAGCTCAGCCCAGCGTCTGACTTTGGCTCAGGTCATGATCTCACAGTTTGTGGGTTCGATCCCCACGTCAGGCTTTGTGCTGACAGCTCAAAGCCTGGAGCCTGTCTTCAGATTCTATGTATCCCTCTCTCTCTGCCTCTCCTCTGCTTGCTCTCAGTCTCTCTCTCAAAATAAAAACATAAAAAATTTAAAAAGAAAAAGAAAACTTAGAATATAGTTTTCCCTTCAATTATGACTGCAGGCATCATTCTTCAGTAGTATTAGTAGTGCCTGTGACTTGTCACCTGTGAGAATCACCCTGCAGTTGATACAGATACTGCAAAATAGTGTTTATAATCATCGATACTTAACAATACAGGGGTTATTATGGCTTTTGTTATTGAATACATTGATAAAGGACACACAGTAATAAAAGAAAGAAGCACATGTATTACTATGTCACTAATTTTAAAAATATATTGTGACCACGGATTTCACTATGATTGGTTTCCAGGGTAATTCTATGTATATTGCATGCATTCAAAAACATTATCCAGCCAATGGCGTGAGAAAGGTTAAGAAGTCTGGCTGTAAAGGACACAAGAGAAGGGGAAATTTGTACAGTGGAGATGGGAATGTGGGGTCTGGAGAACACTGCTTTTTAGAACAGAGGAAAGGTTTCAGCGTAGCAATATTAAAGGCAAAGAGAGGGAACTTTGAGAGCCAAGGTCCCTGGGGAGGCTGTAGCTATTGGGATGTAGGGCTCAGGTGGAGGGATTAACCACAGGAAGGAAACTTTTCCCACAATAAAAGGGAGGAAAGGATGACTGTAGATAAAAATAAGTGCTTTAGTGGGGTGGCAGTGGGGGACAGGAAGTTGAGGGGGCTTCTGACTGATGGCTTCTATTTTCACTGTCAAGTAGGAGTGAAGTTATCTGCTGAGAGCGGGAATGACAGGGGAGGTGATAAGGTAGGGAACAGGAGAGGGCTGACAAGGACAAGTAGAGGGACCACCACAGGCCCACCACCAGGGTGTCATGGCAACAGTCTGCGTGGGTGTGCGCTGTCTCGGGCAGTGTTCAGCTACTCAAGTGTAGGAGTCAGAGGGCAGAAAGTCAGCTAGAGCCGGGCCAGGGTTTTACCAGGAGGATGGGGTGAAGACTGGGGAAATGCAGGAGGAACGGATCAGCTTGTCCAGGCTACGTAGAGAGGGATGTGAAGGTAGGAAGGGGCTGCTAGCTTGAACTAAACTCAACATCAGGAGGAAGAATGGGACAGAGGGAACAACAGGGTGGATGTGCAGGAAGTGGTGGCACAAGAGAGAGCCAGTCAAGTTTAAGGTTAAGGAGAAGTTCGTAGGATGGCAAGTGCTGAGGTCTGTCCATTGTGTGGGTGACAAGGAGACAGGTAGTAAAGGGCATTTGAGGTGAGGAAGTCAAGTCCAGTCAGGACCACGCATATGGGTGTACAACTCATGTAGGAGGAAGGTAAAGCTTGGAGGGGAAAGTCTGGATGGAAGAGTGATCTGAAAATGGGAGATCATTGGAACAAGTAGCAGAAGAGTGTGATGGTGGTGACTAACATGTGCGCCAAAGGAGGAGGAAGGCTTTAAAAAATTTTTTTAATGTTTTATTTATTTTTGAGAGAGAGAGACAGCATGAGCAGGGAAGGGGCAGAGAGAGAGGGAGACACAGAATCCAAAGACAGGCCCCAGGCTCTGACCTAGCTGTCAGCACAGAGCCCGACGCAGAGCTCGAACCCGCAAACCGGGAGATCATGACCTGAGCCGAAGCCGGACGCTTAACCGACTGAGCCACCCAGGCGCCCCAAGAAAGTCTTTTTTAACAAGAATGGGACTCCATGCTCCTGCTGTGTAACCAGGCGTTCAGAAAATAACTAGCTTTTATCCAACAGGCCAGAGAGAATCAGACAACTGTGGACTAGACCCGATCTAGGGCAGTAGCTTCCAGTCCCACAAGATAGTCCCCTCCCAAACGGGGCGCCTATTTGGTTTCATCTCAAAAGTAGGGGTGGAGGATCCTGGCATTTGGTACCTAGAGATCAGAGATGCTTAACGTCCTGCAGTGTGCAGAGAGCCCCGCGGGGGTGAACTGTCCTGCTCAAAATACTCATAGAGCATCCCTCAAAGAGCACTTTACAGACAAGGAGACAAGGATTCAGAGAGCTGAGATGTGCACTTAGGTTTTGGAGCTTCTTTAGTCTCGATATGATGTTAAGATCTGTGCGTATGTCTGAGGCCACTGTGCCTGTTAATATTGGTTGGCAAATCCAGCCCCTCTCCTAGTCACCTCTCAATGATGGGTGCATGGTTGCCTCCGTTCTGCCCAGCGGAATGTAAGCAGAAGCCATGAAGCAAGACTTCTGGGAAAACATTTGCAAAAGGTCAAGTGAAGCTGGAGGCCCCCGTCCCCCTCTGCCCTGCACCTCATCTTCTGCTTGGAACTCTGTCCAGCAGTCATCATGAGCACAAAGGCTGCATGTGAGTGATGGTAGAACACAGAGATAGAAAGACCAGGCATCCTTGGTGGCTTCCTAATCGATCTCCCAAACCCTGGACTGCCCACCTCTGGACTTACCAAGTGAGGAAAACAAACTATACTATGTGGTTAGGCTCCTGTTGATTGTTCTGTTAACTGCAACTGAATTTATTTCTACCTGATGGAGTCATAGGGCCAGTTAGGCCCAGCAGATGCTAACCCCACTTTTTCTCTCTCTCATACAATCTGATAGCCTTTCCTTAACAGCGGTGGTTCTCAAAGTGTGGTTTCCAGGCAAGCCACGCCAGCATCGCCTGGGAACGTGGTAGGAAGGCAGAATTTCTACACTTCTAAATCAGAAACCCAACAGTCTGGTTTAACAGGCCCTCTGGGTAATTCTCACGCACCAATTTTGAGACCCATCGCTCTCCACCTGTGTTCCTCCTCAGCATACCTGGAGGCTCGTGAAAACATACCGTCTCAGATCCCACCCCACATCCACTGAATCGGAATCTGTATTTTTAGGAGATCCCAGGGTTATCTGTACGTGCGTAAAAGTGTAAGGAGCACCGCTCTACAATATGCTTAAGTGAGTCTTTTAATCTCTCTTAGAGAAACCTGAGTGCTGGAAAGCGACATGACTGACCAGGCTGAAACCACGCACTCAGGATCCAGCTCTTGTACTTCACATTTACAAAAAAAAAAAAAACCCAAAAACCAAAACCCAAAGAAACTCTAAACATACATACTCATAAACTCATAAAATACAAAGCCGTCCACAACTAAACTCTTTTTTAATGTTTATGTTTGAGAGAGAGCACGAGAGACAAAGGGTAAGCCAGAGAGGGAGATAGAACCTGAAGCAGGCTCCAGGCTCTGAGCTGTCAGTGCAGAACTCGAGGTGGGGCTTGAACTCAAGAACCACGAGATGATGACCTGGGCCAAAGTCGGACACTTAACGCACTGAGCCACTTAGGCACCCCACAATTGAAGTTCCAAAGTTGTGATTTTGGAAGTTTAAAAACTTACAGAAAGCAGCCAAGGATCGTGTAATGACACCCTATGCACTTCACAATTGACCTTAAACAAAAACTTAGCCCAAGTATAAATTTGAGAACATTCTTTTAGGAGGCTTTTGAATGCTTAGGTATGTTTGTGAATGTCACCAGTGCCTCTATGAAAGAAATCACATAATGTCTGTGTGTGTGTGTGTGTGTGTGTGTGTTTTAATGTTTTATTTATTTTTGATACAGAGAGAGACAGAGCAGGAGAGGGGGAGGGGCAGAGAGAGAAGGAGACACAGAACCGGAAGCAGGCTCCAGGCTCTGAGCTAGCTGTCAGCACAGAGCCTCACGTGGGGCTCAAACCCACGAATGTGAGATCTGACCTGAGCCAAAGCCAGAGGCTTAACCAACTGAGCCACCCAGGCGCCCTGTGTGTGTGTATTTTAATGCTTATTTATTTATTTTTGAGAGAGAGAGAGCACAAGCTGAGGAGGGGAGAGAGACAGAGGGAGACGCAGAATCCGAAGCAGGCTCCAGGCTCTGAGCTGCCAGCACAGCTCAAGCTACGCGGGGCTCAAGCCCCTTAACTGTGAGGCCATGACCTGAACTGAAGTTGGATGATTAACCTAGTGAGCCACCCAGGTGCCCCAATTAATTAATTGTCATAACACCTTTATGCTCATTGGAGACAGGATATGGCAAACTTAAGTGATAGACTTTCTGTCTTTTTTGCATTCTTTTTAATAGGGTGGATGTATTTTGAAAATGATGTATTTCGTAACGGCATTTTTCGGATTCCATGACTGTCCTTAGTTCACGTCCGATGTTACTCCCGATGCTCACACTTGATAATAGCTACAGCATCAGTCATAAAGTGTATGACCTTAGGCCTTCATTCCAGTCTGCTTCAGAACACAGTTTGCTAGGAATGCCTACCTTAAAATGTATTTAACTTAAAAAAAATGTTGATATTCTTTAAACATACTTTCCAGAAAAGTAGCTTTTACAAAGATAGGGATGTCCTGTCATTTCCACTATATGTTCTACTTTTTGTGTAGAACAGAGGTTCTGTCTGTCCACTTTGTCGAGACCATGCGTTGCAATGTTGATTTATCAGAGATACAGTAATAGCATCCTGAAGCTGGACGGGATGTGGAGATCATTTATTCACTAGGCCTTCCCAACCTTGCTCCACCACAGTATTCACATAGCAAATGATGATGTCCGGGGTGCCTGGGTGGCTGAGTCAGTTTAGCATCCGACTCTTAATTTTGGCTCAGGTCATGATCTCATTGTTCGTGAGTTCGACCACATTGGGCTCTGTGCTGACAGTGTGGAAGATGCTTGGGATTCTCTTTCCCTTCTCTCTGCCTCTCCCCCACTCATGTTCTATCTCTCCCAAAATAAATAAAAAACATTAAAAATTTTTTTGAAAAAGAAAATGACAATCTTCTATAGCACCCCAAGGAAAGGGAAAGCAAGAGGCAGTTGGCTACACAGAGAGCTGCCTGGAGGCCTTTGTCCCTGACCCCCGGCACAACTCTAGCTCATATAAGGCACCCAATCTATTTCAACATTTCATTTCCTAAATGAGAAAGCAGAGCCTTGTGTTTTGTTTTGTTTTATTTTTTTTTAAATTTTTTATGTTTTTTATTTATTTTTGAGAGACAGAGAGAGATAGCACAAGCAGGGGAAGGTCAGAGAGAGGGAGACACAGAATCCAAAGCAGGCTCCAGGCTCTGAGCTGTCAGCACAGAGCCTGATGCGGGGCTCGAACCCACGAACCGCAAGATCATGACCTGAGCCGAAGCTGGACGCTTAACCGACTGAGCCACCCAGGCGCCCCTGTTTTGTTTTATTTTTAAAAATAAATGTTTTGCATGATCTACAAGTCATAGCATTATTGTGCTCATTCTGTTTTCCTTTCTTTTATCATGAACGTTATAATGTTTTCTTTTTCTGAGAAATTTAAAAATATCTCCAACATGATAAAATACAGTATTTCCCACGATGGCTTTAATATTTATTTATTTTTGAGAAAGAGGGGGGGAAGGGCAGAGGGCGAGAGAGACCCAGAATCTGAAGCAGGCTCCAGGCTCTGAGCTGTCAGCACAGAGCCCAACAGGGGGTTCGAACTCACAGACTGTGAGATCATGACCTGAGCTGAAGTCAGACGCTTAATTAACTGAACCTTCCAGATGTCCCTCCTATGACTGCTTAATGTGTTGTTGTATTTTTTGAATTGATCTCTTCAGGTGTCTGGGATTGAGTTATTTTTCCTTCATTTCTAGAGCTTTGATTGTTTTTGTAGTATGTTGAAATTTTTGGTCCATTTTGACTCTATTCATGTTTATTATGCTTTCAGTGCATCCCTCTAGCTATGCCAGACTACTGTATTTAGCTAATTAAAACTAGTTAGGCACAGTGTAACATACAGAGATGTCACTCGCTCTGTTGTAGACCTAAAACTAATGTAACATGGTGTGTCGACTATATTTAAATAAAAAATTTTAAGACTGCAACTGTTTAGGAGGCTATTAAAAATTAACTTTTGACATGGTGTTCATTTCCTGCTCACTATCTCCGGTTTGTTAAATCAACATGACAAAGTTCTAATAGTTATTTAGCAGTCTAATTGCAAATTGGAAAGTCCGCCCCTCTGCTCACCTTTTAGCAGGTTTTTAAAAAATATTTTACTTTTAAATAATCTCTACACCCTCTGTGGGGCTTGAACTCATGACCCCAAGATCAAGTTTTATGTTCTACCAACTGAGCCAGCCAGGCACCTCTCACCTCTCAGCACTTTTTATGAATGGTTTTGTTTGCTTGCTTCAGAGTTCCTGCTCCCTTCATCCTGGCCTGCCTGCCCCTCCAGCTCCTCACCTCTCCACTTTAATTTGGCCGTTGACCCTGGGCGTGCAGGTCTCAGGCCATCCCTTTCAGCAGGTGTTCAGGCCCTTTCTGTGACTGTTCTGAGCATTCTTGAGTGAAAACTGTCAGAGTCCCTTCCCTGACTTGCCTCGTCACTACCTATAAATTAGTGATAGAAGGAAATCAGCGAGCGTGTTTTCTGGATTGTTGGAGACCAAGCAGGCTGAAGCCGTTAGTGCTCCTTGGTTAAATCACCCTGTAATCAAACAGGGAGCTGATGATCCAAGGAAGCCTGGAAACAACCTGTGTCCACGTCCCTCTGGCAAAGCACCTCGATGGCTCAGAAATGATCCATGGCTTACGGTGTTTTTCTGTTAATCACAGGCTGAAGCAAAGTCATTCTCAAACCGTTCTCACGTGTTGGAATCAAAGTAATTTAAATCATGTCTTCCCTAATCTGAGTTGACATCTGTGTGATGTGGATCCTCCTCCTTGGCATATTTTAGAAGCGTTTAAGGGTACGGAAAAAAGATCTTACACTCTGACAGCTTTTGCTTTGTTGATGTAGAGGTGCCTTTTTTAAAAAATACAATGTATTGTCAAGTTGGCTAACATGCATACAGTGTGCTCTTGGTTTTGGGGGTATATTCCCGTGATTCATCACTTACATACGGCACTCAGTGCTCATCCCGCCTTTTTTTTTTTAAAGAAGAAATAAAACTGTCTTTATTTAAAGAAGATAGAAGACATGATTGTACATAGAAGATTCTAAGAAATATACAAAAAGCTATTAGAACCAATAAGCGAGTTTAGAAAGGTTCCAGGATACAGAGTCCATACACACAAGTCAATTGCACTTCTTAATTTGAAAAAGCTTTTAAGTTAGTTTTTCAAGTGGTAAAATATACACAACATAGAATTTTCCATTTTAATCATTTTTAAGTATACAGTTTGGTGGCATTAAGTACATTCACACTGATATGCCACCATCAAGATGGCTTCTTTTAATGTTTTTTATTTAGTTTTGAGAGACAGAGAGAGACAGTGAGAGCAGGGGAGGGTCAAAGAGAGAGGGAAACACAGAATCTGAAGCAGGCTCCAGGCTCTGAGCTAGCTGTCAGCACAGAGCCCGACATGGGGCTCGAACCCACAAGCCGTGAGATCATGACCTGAGCTGAAGCTGGACACTCAACCGGCTGAGCCACCCAGGTGCCCCTCAAGATGGCTTCTTAACACATAAAATTTTTTTACCACTAAATGTATCATATATATGGGTATATATATGTATATATGAGTGTATATATATATATCTTTATACGTATATATCAAGTGGAATGGCGAAGCTTCATGTTTTACCTGCATTTCTATTTCAAGTTAGAACAAAATCTAAGAACTGAGTTCTATGTATAACTAACTTACCAGACAGTTTGCATGTGGCAGTATCAGATTCCACACACTATCTTGGGAAGACAAGAGAAAACTAATACATATTTTAATGGGAGAGGACATACATATTTATTGTAGTAAATATAGAAAATATAGGTAAGCAGAAAAAAACCAAGAAAGGATGGATATTATTGATATTGACCTTTTAGGAATTGATAACTCAGTTCCCTTCAGTATTTGAGGACTTAAATGATATTAGCTGGTGCATGAGCTAATTATAGACGGTAAGTAGCAGCCTTTTTGCTCCACACCATCTCAGGGCGACTACTGAGTTTCTGGCAATAACAGGTCAATGGGTTTTATTTCCGGCTTTGTTTGAGGGAAAACCATATGAGGGATTCATTTTGTATATCTGGGTTTGGTTTTCCCCTCCTAAATGACGTGTTTGTATATCATTCATCAGCTGGTTAAGCCTATAGATATGCCACAAGTAAACCTAATGTCTTTTCTGACCTTTGAATTGGAAGGGACTTAATTTTACCAAGTGTCATTTACTCTTCTAGGTGATCATTAGAATTGGATAGTGCAGGGGTGCCTGGGTGGCTCAGTCGGTTGGGCCTCCGACTTCGGCTCAGGTCAGATCTCACGTTCGTGGGTTTGAGCCCTGCGTCGGGCTCTGTGCTGGCGGCTGGCTCAGAGCCTGGAGCCTGCTTCCGGTTCTGTGTCTCCTTCTCTCTCTGCCCCTCCCCCTCTCATGCTCTGACTCTCTCTGTATCAAACATCAATAAAACATTAAAAAAAATTTTTTTAGAATTGGATAGTGCAAACATCTGATAAAGAGAATCTGGCTTCTGTTCATGCTGAAGGAGAGGTATTCATGCCAAGTGGTAAACTGCCAATGGCAAACCCCTTACCTGCCCTAGTGGAAGGCTGGCATTGCACATATTTCCCTGGAGCAGAATATCCAAATGACTTCTGTGTCCTTTTAGAACGCATCATGATCTTAGAATAACAGACTCTTTTATTAAGAAACCCAAATCCCTCACTTTTACAAACCCCTAGGCCCCGAATCAGACACACGTACTCCCCTCCCAGTTTTCCTCTTGTGCCTTGTCCAACCTTTATTTCTAACCAAATCATGCAGCACCACGAGTAGTTATTTACATTAACACATAAACAATACAGGGAGACATTCTTCGGCCAGACTGTATCTTGCTCATCTTTGTCGTCTTCAGCACTTAACACAGTGCCTGGAACTTACTAGCTTCTCAATAAATATTTGTTGAGTGAATGAATGATGAAACCAAGGCCCAGAGACAGGAAGTGACTGGCCCAAGTTCACAAATCTAGTTAGTAACGTTCTGAGAGGTAGGTTATGATAACATTTTAATTACATGGCATTACTTGAAAACACACAATGAGAGGCCGGAATTGGACTGATCTTGGAATAAAACTCTGGTGACTGGTTATTCACAGGTTTGGAAATTCATGTGATAGCTTCAAGAGTTGACTCTGAGGTCTATCTTGAGAGTTGTTTTGGGTAACTTTGAGTTTTGCTTCTCTTGCTAATAGTCCACCAGTTAGGACGGTGGATTCATGTGTGGGGTGAGAAGGTGGTTGTCTCTGCCATGAGTGGGAAAGGCTGGTAATGGGAGAAGCCCCTCATCTATGGAAGGGCTGGGAGACCTCTTTCCACTCATTCCCAGGGTCCACAGACCCTTGTTTACATTCACGGTCAGTCTTTGTTGGAAATATGTAATCATTTCTGGCAGAGGTTGGGGATGGCTGGTGGCAATCCTGCATGTGCATGTGCGTGCGTGTGTGTGTGAGATGAGCATTCCATCCTGTGCCAAGATCAAGGTGTTGTTGTTGTTGTTGTTGAGGCAGAGAGAGTTGGAGTATTATGAGATATCCGATGAGAATGCTTGGCCTTTGAGGAGGTCAGGGTGACCCAGGAAATGTAGTCTGGCCAGCAGCCAGGTGGCAGTTATCACTGACTTT
>PJEM01017183.1:0-23021 GCA_004023845.1 Helogale parvula | reverse complement strand
TGTTGTCTCACAGGTCCCAAGTTTGCTGACTTTGTTTTGTTTTGTGGCTTGTTTTTAGAGCATCATAGGATAGGCTGTCTCTGTTTTGAGGATCAGCCTGAGGTGTAAATTTAAGGTCTCTGCCAATCTTTTCTGAGCCTGCACCTTTCCCGGAGCATGTGCAGGGACTTTCTAATTTTCCCTGTATATGCAGTTGCTCTTGACTGTCTTCATCTTCAGTGTCTGTCCTCAAAGGAGGAAAAAGAAGATGAAGAAGGGGTGTGGAAGGCACCGTCCCCTTTAACCCCACTTTACCCAGAGTGGGAGAGCCCACCGTACTTTGGGGAGGTGCTGCAATAGTGACCCTCTGCCTCTTTGTCTGATCTCTGTGATCCGAAGCAGCAATCAGTGATAAGAACACAGATTCTCAGTATTTGGAAAACAGGGTCCTTTTTTGTTGCCCTCCTGTGAGCTGTGTGCAAACGGCTCTAGGAACGTGTGCCCAGCCACTGGCCGCGGTGCTGAGGGGTGGAGGTTTCGTACTTGCTGAACTAAATTTCATAGTAATTCGTAACAAGTTCTCTCCCGGTGTATTTTCTCATAGACTGTGTTCTAAGTACCCTGCGATACAGTTTTAACACAGAACATTATTCCAAATACATGGTAATGCAAATCTCAATTGGAAAGAAATCAGTTTATTATGACTAAAACATTTTAAGGATTTGATGTTGATTTCACACCTCGAAGAGATCAGCTGGGTAGGAACACAATAAAGATGCTTCTGCGTTGTGCACTTGTGCTCACTTCTGCAGCCTGTGAGTGTCTCTCCTCTTTCGGCGTGTCTGGGCTGTGGGGACCATGGTACCGCATGGCATACCTCGTGTGGTGACAGAGGCCCTTCCTGAGGTCACGCCCACTCAGCATCCGTTGCTAATGTGGCCGGCCTGGTCTCAGGGCTGTGAGCGGTAGCGTGCCAGAGGGTAAAGCTTCTGGACATCCCCGGTAAAGATCACAGGTCTCCCCCCTCAGGATCCTTGTGATTCCTCTGTCCCCAACCTTCTACTCAAGGTCAAGAGATGCATTTCCGGGAGAAAAGGCCACGTTCATTTACACAAAGTTTAGTTCAAACCACCCTCTCTGTTTCTTCCCGGCCTTCATTGGAGAGCAGAGCAATAAAGACCTCTCTCCTGATTGTTAATAAATGCTCAGTGCCCATCCCACTTTGCGGACAAGTGACACGTATTTTTTCTAATCAAAGGAGATTCCGTTAACAACATTCTCCTTTTATTTTCTAAAAATGACCCTGGGTGTGATTCTTTTCATGGACTGTTCACAATCAGGTGAGAGCAAGTAATCAGCTTGGGTTGGGTCTAACCCAGTTCTTCCTGGAGATGAGAGTGGGAACCGGCAATGCCTACTTACTCTTCAAAATCAATAAAATAGGGGTGCCTGGGTGGTTCATTCGGTTGAGTGTCCAACCTCAGCCCAAGTTATGATCTCTTGGCTCGTGAATTCGAGCCCCACATGGGGCTCTGTGCTAACACCCCAGAGCCTGGGGTCTGCTTTGGATTCTGTGTTTCCCACTCTCTCTGCTCCTTTCCTATTCATTAGCTGTCTCTTTCTCTCTCTCAAAAATAGGTAAGCATTAAAAAATTAAAAAAATCAAACTCAACAAAATAAACATTTCCGTTTCCTCCCTATAGATTACCTCAATGTGTTGTTTACGCCCAACTCCACCCTTGTTCCACTTTGGCTTAGACCTTAAATATTAACTGAAATTACTGTACAACCTTTAAGTTGGTTTCACAGATTAATAATGATCCAAAATCTCAATTTTCATATATAACGACAATCACTATGAAACAGCTTCCATGAAACCTTGTCCTCTTTCAGAGACTCTAATGCCTTGGGGTGTTTCTTGGGTCAAGAGCAGAACCCTCTGCTTGAGTTCCAGGACTTCCCATGATCTATGTCCCTTGCAGAGCCCAGAGCCACATGGGGACTCTGTGGGGGCTTAAGGCTCAAGAAATGATTCAGCAACCTAGGGAAACACAACTAAAAAAGTTCTTAAATCAGAAATGAGATAACAACAGAATTAAAGTTGTAGCATCATGAGTGAAGAAGAAAAATCAAAAGAGTAAAAATACAACTAAGTACAATATAAATATCCTCTTTGTCTTGAATTTTTATAAGTTGTGTTTCGCAATTGAAGCCAAAGATGACTGCCTTGTCTAATGCAGTTTTCAGTGTATGTAGATTAAATATTTAAGACAAATCATAAGGTGGAGAGAGTAACTTTCCTCCACTTTACATGGCAAAATGTGGACACCAAAGGTCTGTAATAAGTTGTATATGTAAAACGTAATACCCCAAGTAACAACTAAAAGATCTATACAAAGTGATACATTCAAAAGCAGGATAGATAAGCCAAAATTGATTTTTTAAAAAATGTTACCTTCTTTTACCTAAGGTGGAGTCTGTGTTCTTGAAGACAGAATCAGCCAGGCCCAAAACTGTGGCATTCATTGGCTTAGGTGGATATACCCAGAATTCCCAAGTCATCAACTGCCCCCAAACAAACTTGAGTCTATTGGGATCCACTCGGGTTGTATATGCTCCACTTAGAGTAGAATGAGAAACCCTACTTTTACAAGACAAGTTTTAGTTCACATGAATATTTTACTACTATGAGTATTTTCTAACTCAGAGTAGATATAAATTAATGTCTATGTTAATCACTTTCCACTGATAATGGAAGATTCTTTGTTTTGGGTTATTTTTATGTATATATTCACCTTATCATAGATTTGGCATTCAATATTTTCAATATGATCCTTTGAGTAAATACTTTTCTATGGAGTAGCTTCTCAACCCGCTGTGACTTGGAGTCACCTAATTCTGTGAAATGTAACTATTGGTAGCATATGGGGTCAAGGATGCATGGGGCTTCTCTGTACTATCTTTACAACTTTCTGTACAGCAACAGTTTTTAAAAAAGATGTCTAAAACAAAGAGCTAAGAAATAATTATGCAAGATGTTACCATTGGGGGCAACTGGGGAGATGCACTGTTGGGGACCCAGTAGTGTTTTATAAGCTGCACCTGAATCTATAATTATTTCAAAAGAATGTGTACATAAAGACTTAGTGGGGCACCTGGGGGCTCAGTCAGTTAGGCGGCGACTCTTGGTTTTAGCTCAGGTCATCATCTCACAGTTCGTGAGTTCGAGCCCCACATCCCAGCTCTGTGCTAACAGCACAGACCCTGTTTGAGATTCTCTCTCTCTTTTTCTCTCAAGAAATATAAATAAATTAAATAAAAAAACAGAATCTCCTAAAACGTTTTAAAATGCTGATGCCCAGACCCCTGCCTACAGATTCTGTTTTACTGGACAATGTGCAGCCAGAGTTGAGAACCAGGAGCAGAGCTAATGGCATCGATATGTTAGAACATTTACAACTGCAGATTTCACGCATTCTGTGTTCCTTATAAATCAACATGATAAATATTCCTTCAATATTTTGGCAAAAGGTATTGGTAATCTTCGTGTCACATAATTGTATTTTAAAAGTCTGTCATAGAGTTTTTTTTCAAAAAGAAATATATTAAAATGGTATGCTTTTATTTGCATATTAATAGCATTTAACCACTGTATGATGGTGCTAAATAATGCTTTTAAAATAATTTAAGCCTGCCTTCTTATTAACTTGAAATATGTGCACAGTCTTAGAGATAAGTGTATGTAGCATTTCATTCTGAAGATAGGAGTGGAATCCCAGTCATAATGTTCTTTTATTATCTTCAATTTATGATATAAGCAATTAAAATTGTTTTGCTTCTTTTTGCATATGTATTTGTATCAGCATAGATTTGGCATTCATCTTTTCTCTTACTTTTAAAATAATCCCTTGAACAGAAGGATGCTCTAGGGAAAATCACATAGAACTGCTATAATTGAAGATTGAAGGAACCCAGAAGTAAACTATTTCATAACACCACTTGCCTTCCAAATTCCTGACGTTTTGTTGCTTCTCATTTATGATACAGTAGATGCTTGGTTTATATAGAAAAGAATTTTTACCTGGTTTATTAAGCAATGATGTCTGCCAGTTTCTGTTTGGTCAAAAGTTATCATTTATATTCTTTGTATTCTTCCTTTCTCTTTCTTTACTGGTGTGATAGCAGTGATAATATTCATCTGGCTCTATATGACTGTCATAGCTATAAGCATTTATCAATACAATACATCCATTTTTATGAAGAATTGTCAAAAAATGAAGATAGTCCCAAGACTAGTATGAAAAGTAAGCTCAATATACAAAACACAGTCAATAAACATCAGGAAGGGCATTTCTTCTGGTTGTCAGTGTTGGTTTGCTTATTACTCCAACAACGTGAATTTCTTGCTAAGCCAGGGGTTCTCAAGGATGAGAACACTGCTCGTGTCCTCCTGATAAGGCAGGGGGGTCTGCAGGGCATCAGCTTGCCCACGCCCAGCCTCCGAGAGGGTGCTGTCGGAGACTCTGCTCATGTCTCACGTTTGTTCTGTGTGACTTAGGGGTGCTCAGTAATCACTGTTTGTCAGTTACTATATTCCAACCTGGTCTCCTAAACTGAAATATAATTTTCATAATGATCGTAGGCTTTAAATAAGACCAACGCTTTGAGCTATGATCCTTGTCTCTTAAAAATATGACACAAGTTTTGTTTTAGAGGACAGAAGGGCTCTGGTTTATGAGGAAACCCATGTCATGGTTGGTATTCGCAAGAACCCATGCTCTACTGGCATTCGCAAAAACGAGACGACATAACTTAAAAAGGGATTGCTATGGAGAAAGGAGGAAGATGTGTAGGAATAAAAAGGGAATATAGGTAGGAACTTGTAGGAGGGAAATAAAGGAATATTGTTGTTGAAAGACTTATTTTGTCTTAAAAAGCCAGAAACCACATAAGTGTGTTCTTGACCTAGATGTGGTTCGGTCTTGAATTGACAAAAAAGCTGTTGATGTCGATATTTGTTGAGGACCATGGTATGGACGTGAAATGTAAGTCTACTCACCCATCAAGAGCAGAAGTCAGAAAGCAGACGTCTCAGTGAACTTTCACAAGTTGACTTGGTTTGGTTTTTGTGAGTGATTTGAACAGGTTCTAAGCACCCACCATGGAAAGATGTTTGTGGGATTTTATCTGCCATGTCCTCACTCATCAGTCACATTGTCTTCCGTGTTTCCAGTTGCACGTCCCTCAAGGTAAAATCGGGGATCATACAGCAGTCAGCTTTTCACTTCCACTTTAAACAGAATTCATCTGACATTTGTGCATGTGCCTTTACTTCACTGTGAGAGAAACATTCAGTACAAGTTGAATATATTAGAAGACAGAATATGTGTCTGGTTTCTGTAATTTCCAGGAAACTAAACATAGGAAATACTAATATAAACCTAAAAAAAACTACACTACAGTAGAACATAATTTTACTTTAAACAAAAAGTTAAAGGCCGAGTTCCAATGTGTATTTTCCAATTCTCAATATTTTGAATTAGAGTCAATATTGCTTCTAATTTTTCCCACAGTAGATTATCCAGAGCCAATCTACACTATGATCTCGAAGTGGTGGATGTGATTAAATTTTAGACTTGAAGGGAGCTCAAATATGAGTACACATGCATAGAATTAAAAATACACTTTCAAAATGTAAATGATGATTATTATAAAGAGAAATCGTTGATTTTTTGACAGAGTGCCAAAACAATTCAGTGGAAAAGGGGTCGTTTTTTCAATAAATCATGCTGGGAAAATTGGATACTATGATGCAAAAACAACAACAACATAAGCTTTGACCCTTACCATGCAGCACACTTAACACTGAACCCAAATGGATAATAGACTAAATCCGTAGGAACTAAACTGCACAGCTTCTGTGGGAAAACTTGGGAGAAAATCATCTCGAGCTTGGACTGGACAAAGAGCAAATAGATACACAGGCAAAAGCATAATCCATAAAAGAAAAAATTGACAAATGGGAATTCATTGAATCAATGTGTTTGTGTTTGTGGGTCGAACATAAATGAAATTGTCTGTGTGCGCAAAGACTTCTTCACAAGTGTGCATGGCGGGATTCCTGGTGAGAGTCAGGCACTGGAAACACCCCAGTGCAATCGGCAGGTGGACAGATACACAAAATATGGTATAAATAAAATATGGAATCCTGCTCAGCCAACCAAGGCATGAAATACTTTTCTGGGGCTTCTCGACCTCCACCCCATCGATGTTTTGAGTCAGCCAGCTCTTTGTTTTAGGGGCTGTCCTGTGCACCAGACATTTATTAGCATCCCTGTCCTTTACCCACCAGATTCCAGTAGGAATTTCCTGTCCCTGACCCACAATTGCAAAAAAAAAGTCTCTAGGGGCCAATGGGTGGCTCAGTCTGTTAAGCGTCCAACTCTTGATTTCGGCTCAGGTCATGATCTCATGGTTTGTGAGTTCAAGTTCCACATCGGACTCTGGGCTGACAGAGCTGAGCCTGCTTAGAATTCTCTCTCTCTCTCTCTCTCTCTCTCTCTCTCTCTCTGCCCTCCTCACTCTCTCTCAAACAAACAAAAAAAAGCTTAAAAAAACTTAAAACAAGTGTCTCTTAGACTTTGCCAAATGTCCCCTGTGGGACAAAATTGTTCCTGTTTCATAATCACACATATAAACCTTGTCCCAGTAGACTTTTTGAGTATGTGATTTGTCCTTGATTCAGCTATTTTTTGCTCAGAAAAAAAAAATAAATACATGCAAGATTTTATGATCAAGTGGAATAAAAATATAGGTGCACATATTCAGAACTGAGGAACACAACTTGCAAGTTAACTTTTAAAAAGAATTTAAAAAAAATATGCCTTCTTTAATAAAGTTTTGGAAGATCCTTGATAGGCCCCCAAAAGTTTCGATTTTATCACTTTGCTTAAGGGAAAGTGTTGCTCATGTTTTTCCAGAACTGATACACTTATTTGCGGTAGGTCTGTGAGTATTTGTTGTATGGTTGGAAGCAATTTAATCTTTTTAGATTTTGGCACATCTCTAAACGTGTCCATACAGTGTTTTATTTTTGTGCCTTCGTTAGTTACACAATGTTGCTTAGGCTTGCAAGTCCTTCTGATGTTATGTACCCGAAGTTATTACCAGCTGCCCATAGAAATCAATATTGTTGTTTCCTATGAATGTGATTAAATTAGAACAAGACCTAGGGGCAGAATGTTATATAGGATTTTTCTACACACTTGATTTCAAAACTCCATTGAGGAGACACAGCTGTTTTAATCGATCCTGTTGCCCTCTGTGAAGGACATATTTTCTAGAGGGCATTCAAAGTAGGACTCACAACCTAAGAACACGGGTGTAAAGGGCTCCTGGCCATTGTGGTCCCTGAATCGGGAGAAAGATCTCTTTTTAAAATAAGGAAAAAAGTCATGAAACATGGCAAGAGATAACTAACTGCTCCAGAATTAGCCACTGTCTCTTGTGAAAGATAAAATAGATGGGTGCCTGGGTGACTCCATCGGTTAAGTGTCTGACTTCAGCTCAGGTCATGACTTTGGGGTCAGCGAGTTTGAGTCCCACATCAGGCTCTGTGCTGACAACTTAGAGCCTGGAGCCTGCTTTGGATTCAGTGTCTCCTTCTCTCTCCATCCCTCCCCTCTAGAGAAGGCAGGGGACATCACGTGCATGAGGGTGATGGTGGGCTCAGTCAATGGAGCTGAAGTCCCAGTGGGGTCAGAAGGGTGGTTGAAGCTGGAGCATTATAGAGAATGACCTGGAAAAACAAAAGTGTTGCTCAGAGAATGGGAGGCAGGAAGCTGAGATCACGGAGAAGTTGCAGGTGTAGATCTCCGCGGGGTCTTCTCTGCCTTTCCTGTGCATACGAATCAGCTGGTGTCTCAGGAAACTGCAGAACTGAGTCAGCAGGTCTGTGGTGAAGTCTGAGATCAGCTGTCAGGTGAGGCCGATGTTGGTGACCTGGGAACCCCACTTTAAGCAGGGGTAGGGTCTGGCTGTAGGAGCAGAAGGCTGGGCTGTGGAGACGGGGCCATTGGAGAACCCAAGAGAATCCAGCAGGGGTTGGAAGAGAGCATGTACGTGTATCAAAATTCCCAACGTTAAGCTGTGAGCACTTTCAGGACAGAGTGTCCGTGGACTCAGAGATGAGGTTCAGAAATGTGGGGCAGTGGCCACTGTGGCTACCACCCAGCGAGGGGCAGCAGGTGATTTAGCCTGGTGATGTGAGATTTGAGGCTAGAGTTTGAAGCAAGTGGGTGGGAGGCGCCTGGGTGGCTCAGTCTGTTAAGCTTCTGCCTCTTGGTTTCTGCTCAGGTCATGATCTCACAGTCAGGAGATGGAGCCCTGCACTGGGATCTGCGCTAATTGCTGGAAGCCTGCTTGGGATTCTTTCTCCACGTCTCTCTGCTGCTCCCTCGCTCACACTCATGCACTCTTTCTCAAAATAGATAAAGTTTTTTTAAAAAATTAAAATTAAAACAGTCACAGAGGCCCAGCAGACATCATCTCGCCCCGAGCTCAGGGCGCCCGGGCTCTGACAGAAAGAATCACTCTTGAGGGTGTCCTAGGAGAGTTACCACAACAAGAGGGTGAAGGGACAGAAGAATGAGGTTTTGCTGATAGATTCTGGGGTGTTTAGGGCTTCATAAGGATCAAGACAAGGGGAAAGAATCCCTGAGAAAAGTACAGACTGTTGAGGGGTTAGCTAGGGGTCTGGAGCTCCTCTTGGTGGGTGACTGATGCGGGGATGCTGGACTGAGTTCTGGGTTCGAGGGGACAGAGGTGGTGGTCTGTGAGTGTAGGACATCAGGATGAGGGGCAGAGAGGGTAAGGTTGAGCCTGTCGGTGGGGCTGGGAAAAGCCAGGAGAAGGGACTTAGTTCCAAGCAAGGACTCTCTCCTGAGCGCTTGCTAGTTTGATTTCCCCTCTGCTGTGTTTTTTTCTAACTATTTGAACCTACTTAAAAAAATTGTTTAATGTTTATTTTTGAGACAGAGAGACAGAGACTAAGGCAGGGGAGGGGCAGAAAGAGAAGGAGACAGAATTCAGAAGCAGGCTCCAGGCTCTGACCTGAAAGCATAGAGTCCAACGCAGTGCTCAAACCCACCAACCGTAAGTTCATGACCTGAGCTGAAGTCAGGCATTTAACCAACTGAGCCACCTAGGGGCCTTGAACCTATTTTTTAAAGATGTGCTTTGGGGGGCGCCTCAGTAGCTCAGTCAGTTGACAGTTGATTTTGGCTCAGGTCATGATCCCAGGGTTGTGGGATCTAGCTCTGCATTGGGCTCTGTGCTAAGCATGGAGCCTGCTTGGGATTCTCTCTCTCTCCTCCTCTGCCCTTCCCTTGCTCACACTCTCTCTCTCTCTCTCACACTCAAAACTTTACAGGGAGAACAGGCGAGGGTATGAATAACTAGAATTAACAGAGTTACATTCTCCCAATTCCTTTCAACAAGGAATATTGTTGAGTGCTGTGAGGACCCAGCTTTCCTGCCTGAATTCATTACGTGTAGGTCAAGGAGGTGAGCTCCTGCCTCTCAACTGCCTCGTAGCTTGGGCTGTGGTAGCACAACTTATATCTGAAGTTATGAATTTAAAATCAAAATGAAAAAAGCATAAGACATTAAAATTTTTTTTAATGTTTATTATTTATTTTTGAGAGAGGGAGAGACAGAACACAAGCCGAGGAGGCACAGAGAGAGAGGGAGACACAGAATCTGAAGGAGGATCCAGGCTCCAAGCCGTCATTACAGAGCTGGACATGGGGCTCGAACTCACGAACCATGAGATTGTGACCTGAGCTGAAGCTGGACGCTTAACCGACCGACCCAGCCACCCAGGCACCCCAAGACATTTTAAAAACACTTTGTTGAAATGCATGGGTGGTGCAAAATTTCAGAATATAATTGTCCTGTGGTCACTATATCACTTAAATGTAGGCCATCGCCATTTCCCAGGACGCAGCAGGTAACGGTCTTTAGTCTTTACAGCTGCCTGACTGAAGAGCCGGGTCTCTCGGAAGTAAAACCGTCGGCCAGGGCAAGGCTCTGGAAGTGGCTGAGCGGGGCCTGCCCCTTCCGGAACTGTCAGGGTTCTCACTGGGCTTGGGCGGAGGCCGTCTGTCCATCACGGGGCTTGCACAAGGGATGCCGAGGTGGATTGCAGAAAAACAGCCCACGGCTCACAGGCCCGGCGCTGGCTCAACTCTTTCACGAAATTCCACATTTCAGCTTTTCTCCAGTCTTGGGGTGAGTGTGTCACGTGCTCCGGCGAAGACCCCCAGGGCCAAACACACTGAACAAGTGGGTTCATTACTCACTGGGCTGTCAGAAAGCGAGGGGCCGCAGTAGGAAGGAAGCTACTATAGGATTCGGGCAGGGGTTCGCTCCAGAGCGAGGGCTGTCAGAAAGGGGGGCAAGTCTCTGGTGGGGTTTCTCAACAGATCCTACCTGCAGTGACAGCAGACTGTCGGGAAGTCATCGCAGAGAAGCCAGCAGACGGGATGTTCCTGCTGTTTTGTGGTTTGTACAGGAGCTTTGTTTCTGCCTGTGTTTATGCCCTTGTTTGGGGTCATTTGATTATAGTCTCAGAGTGACCTTGCCTGATGTCGGCGTTTGCGAGATGATGTCCTACAGGAGACCAACCCCACACACGGCCCCCGGGATGGACAGACCTCCTGCTAAGTTCCCAGATGTCCGAGGCTGTTGTTCCTTCTCGGACAGCGGTGACGGACCCAGAAGGACAGATGGTCTGTGCAGGCTGGGCTGTCTCCACACTGTCCGTCGGGAGAGAAGCCTGGAGTCTGAGAATTCTCAGTCTGCATCCGGCCGTCCGGGTGCTTGTGCTGGTGTATTTGTCTAAGGGGGAGATTCGATTACCTTGGTTCTGATTAAGACTTTTCAGTGTTTCAGACCTTTAGCACATGAGCCTCGTTTGCCCTCCTGTGTCTGGCCACACGGATATTGGGGGCGAGGCTCAGGGTGGCAAATCATACGTGAAAATACTGAGCTTCGCAGCGGCCAGGGTTCTGGAGCGGAGCCTGGCCCTGGCGTCCGGGTCAGCCTGAGTACACAGCCCGCTTGAGCCACTGGCTCGAACGGCACCCCGCAGGCAGCTCTGGGGGAGGAGCGGAGGCTGTGGGAAAGGTTTAGCGGTGAACACACCCGGGGGGGCCCTTCAGGTTGGCAGTGGGTGTTTCCTCGGCACATCCCCCAGCAGGCCAGCCCGGAGGCCAGACGAGGGGCTCAAATCCCTTGGGGGACTGGTGGGAGGGGGGTTGTCCACTGGCAAACTGAGCCTGGGGAAATGGGGAGCCTGGAGGGGACTCAGAAGCCAAGGTCTTGCCTCTGGATTCTGGAAAACAGGCTCAACATTAGAGGGGTTTCTAGTTTTCAAGAGAAGCTGAAAATGCATTATCGAATAGGTGTGTATTCTACTTATTTCTAACTGTTGGTAGTTAAGTGACTTTTCAAATATTAATGTATGTGTAGTACTGAACAAATAAGACATGCCTATGGCCTGGATGTGGCCAATGGTCCCAGTTGGCAACTTGTAGAAGGAAGACAGGGTTTAGCGGGTTCAGGGAGAAGAGTGAGGTCGCAGCCACACCCTTGTGTGTTGGGGGGGGATGGCAACAGAAGTTTGGCATCTGAGCAGGGCTGTGGACACACAGACAGCTATGGGCTCCCAGCTGAAGCTCTTTCCCAGCCCAGTGGGGTTGGACTGGAGGGGGGGGTTGAGCCCAGAAACGGGCAGGGATTGGGAACGCTGGGGGCTGGGCAGAAGATGGACAGCGCTCTGCTGTCTGCAGTCTCCATGGGAAGTCAAGGTCACCAAAAGACCTGGCCGTCCTAGCAACTCCCAGGACAGGCCTCTGGGTCTGTGTTCGCCCAGGCTTGCGCGCGTGCATCTGACCACATCAGCATCGCAGCTTCAGTCTGTCACAGGAGGGGCGCCAGGGTGGCTCCTTCCGTTAAGCGTCCAACTTCTGCTCCGGTCATGATCTCACAGTTTGTGAGTTTGAGCCCTGTGTCCGGCTCTGTGCTGACATTGCTGATCCTACTTGGGATTCTCTCTTTCTGTGTTCCTCCTCCAGTCATCCTCTTTCTCTCAAAAATCAATAAGCCTTTAAATCATATCAGGGGAACGTCGCTGATATTATTTCAATTACTCCCTTAGGGAAAATACCCGATTTACTAGTAGGTGGGAGGGCCGGTTGTAAATATTTCAGTTGTCTTTGCAGCATGGTCTGGAAATGCCTGACTTTGTAAGTTTGGACGGAAGGCCCAGCCCACCGCTGGCTCTGACCCCACAATGCCTGACTGTCCCTCCGCAGCCCGTTCCTGCCTGCCCAGGGAAAAGGGCCCCAGGCTCCGTCATCGGGACCAGGTGGCCAAGAGCAGGAGGGACCGTGTGTCAGGACCTAGGTAGTGGGCAGCTGTGTGGGTGGGGGCTGTCCTCCTGGGCAAGCTGTTTGCACTGGGCGTCTCTGCCGGGGAAACTGGGCCTCAAGGCCTCCGGGAACAATTCACCTCTTAAATTCAACTTCTGTTTCTTAAAAACAATCATCCTACAAAAACAATTCTTTTATTATTTTCAACTCCATTGTTTATTAAGGTTTTTTTTTTTAATCTTGAAGATCAGGCTCCAAATCTGCATAGAAGTGGTGAGGTTAATTAACTTGAATCTATAGTTGGATTTGTAACTTATTTGTTCTTATCTCTGTGTTGCTGTTGGATTCCTTCTGCCCCTTCAGGGTTCTGGCTCCACATCTCCCATGGGGATCTCTGTGCAGTCAACTAGATAGGGGTTCCAAGTTCGGTGTTAACTTCCTTATCTACAGCACTTGGCTTCCCTCCCAGGGGAGAAAACCCCCCCTTTTTAAAAAATTTTTATTTATTTATTTTGAGAGAGAGAGAAAGAGGGAGCAGGGGAGGGACTGAGAGAGAAAGAGAGAAAATTTCAAGAAGGATCTGCACTGTCAGTACAGAGCCTGACACAGGGCTCTCACCCACGAACCATGAGATTATGTCCTGAGCTGAAACCAAGAGTCAGAGGCTTAACCGACTGGGCCACCCAGGCACCTCCTCCCCAGCCCCCAAGAGAAAGCTTGCTTCTCCACCACTCTCTTGCCTTCTTCCTTGGGCTGTGCCCCTGTGTCCCCTGGGGGCCCCAGCCCTCTCTCCTCTCCAGCTGTCCAAAGCTGCCCATGCTCAGCGCTCAGCCCGTTTCCTCAGTAAACGTGCGCTGCAGGTGCCGGCAACATTGATTGCACCCTTCTCTGTAAGGTTTATTGTATTTGTAGCTCACACAGTGTGAAAGGAGTATTCAACCTCTGGATTACTGTTCCTTGGGAGATACTTGATGGTGTTGTCTATAGGACTGCAGGTTCAAATTCAGCAATAAGAATCGCTTCCTAGAAACAGGCATCAAAGAAAGCGCTTCTCCCTTTGCGGGGCGTACAGGGTTTGAATGGTGAGCGAAAGGAAGCAGCACCCACCGTAAAGACTGGACCGCAGGAGCTGCATCCCAGCCATGAGCATGCCCGTCTGAGGGCCAGGAGCACACAGAGAAATGACAGATGGGACAGAGCTCATACCTGAAGTCTGTATTTTGAACAAAAGCGTCACAAAGCAAGTGCCTTCAGTGGTTATAACATGTGCCAGAAAGCAGAGACACCTGCCTGGCAGAGGGTGGCAGGCCAGCCGTTTGACGAGCATGATGGGAAGGAAGCCCGCAATGTGCCTTCTTGGATTAACGCCAAGGCTTCCCGAGAGAAGCAGGGAACAGGCAAGGAGCGCCTGGTCCATTCATATGATGGGATCGCACACGATTCTCAGGTGAACATCACAGACCTGTGCTTGTCAGCATTGGTAGATCTTGAAAAGATAATGTCGGGGGGGCTGGAGGAATAAAGGACACTGCACAATACTGCACCTAGTATGATTTCATTTAAAACTGAAAACAGGGGCACCTGGGTGGCTCAGTTGGTTAAGCGTCCGACTTGGGCTCAGGTCATGATCTCACGGTTCGTGGGTTCGAGCCCCATGTCGGGCTCTGCGCTGACAGCTCAGAGCCTGGAGCCTGCTTCAGATTCTGTGTCTCCCTCTCTCCCTGCCCCTTTCCCACTTACACTCGGCCTCTCTCTCTCTCTCTCTCTCAAAAATAAATAAACATTAAAAGAATTAAACCAAAAACAATTACACACCAATACTGTAGATGATATGTGTGCATACAGATATGTGGAGGACCATGAACTACAGGATCATATATTATACTCACATCTCCAAAACAGGGGTATGGGGTGGCTCAGTCAGTTAAGCATCCACCTCTTGGTTGTGGCTCAGGTCATGATCTCACAGTTTGTGAGTTCCAGCCCCGTGTCAGGCTGTGCACAGCCAGTGTGGAGACTGCTTGGGATTCTCTCTCTTTCCCTCTCTCTCTGTCCCTCCCCAGCTAGTGTACACACGCACTCTCTCTCACTCTCTCTCTCAAAATAAATAAATAAAATTTAAAAAATAAAGGCAAAAAAGAGGATTTCAAATTCATCAGTGATACTTTATGTCTATAATTTAAAAAATGGAAGCAAATATTACAAAATAACATTCTTTTCCTTCTGGGTAAAAAGTACATTATATTAATCTCTGCACTTTTATGAATACGAATTTTTTCATAGAATGATTCTTAGAATCCCATTTTATTTCTCAAAGTGATTTTTTTTTAAGTAATTAGACTCCAGCCTCTTGAGCGTTCAGCACAGAGCTCTAGTCCACGGAGCTCTGATCTTGAGACAAATGGAAATCAAGACTTCATCGTGAAGTGGGGTGGAAAGGCAGACCCCATCTGGATGAAGACCCTCTAGGACAGGGATTAATGAGCACATTTACCCCGTGTCACTGCCAGTTTCTGAGGACATTAGCAATCCACCAATAACCACTGCTAGGAATCACTTAAAGGAAATTTCTTGGAGGTCGGAGATCTCATTCTCTGGTGAGGGAATCGATTTGAAAAAGTGAAAAACACTAAATATGCTTTAAGTAAATAACTAAAAATGTTAAAAATAGGGTGTTTTAAAAAATAATAAATGATGAGATTTCCTTTGTGAATGAAGTACCACATCCTTCTTTTCTCTCATAAGCAGTATTGCAGAACACCAAATAAGAATAAAATAGAGGCGCCAAGGTGGTTCAGTGGGTTGAGTGTCTGACTCTGGCTCAGGTCATGATGTCACAGCTTGTGAGTTCGAGCCCCGTGTCAGCCTCTGTGCTGACAGCTGAGAGCCTAAAACCTGTCTTTAGATCCTGTGTCTCCCTCTCCCTCTGCCCCTTCCCCACTCACACTCTGTCTGTCTGTCTCTCTCAAAAATAAATAAAAACATTTAAAAAATAGAATAAAATACACCCTTCTTATCTAGCTATTGGTTAGTTTGGTTCCTTGTGCTCCTAATATGAGTATGGGATGGGCCCCTCCCCCAGGGCACTGGGACCTGAAATGGAAGACAGAAGGTCCAAGGAGTCAGGACAGGAAAGGGAAGTGCGAAGTGTCAGTAAACCAAGAGTGCCGCAGGCTGCCTTCTGGTGTCGGGTTTCATGGTGGCCCTGGTGGGAAGGGCCAGAATTCGTGCTAAAGAAAGTTCATGACACAGGAGGTCAAAATGGGTGTGATACTCAGAGCTGAGACCTTTCTATCTCCAGTTCTTCCTTCCCATCTCAACCTCAGATAACTGCCATCTGTTTTATGTTCCCTTTTCACAGAAACTGCTCTACCCAAGGCGACCAATGGCCTCCCTGAAGCTTAATCCAATAGATAGTTTTGTTTCATGACCTCCAGGTAGTACTTAATAGCACTGACCATTACCTCCTGGAATCCTCTCTGCTTTAAGCTTCCATGATTCCACATCCCGTTGGTGTCTCTGTGACCTCTACGGTCCTGTATAGTCTGGTGTTTCCCAAGTGTCTGTCCTCATCCTGGATCCTCCTCCTGAGGTGTGCAGCCCTGCTAATCCTGTGCTGGGCAGGTGCACAGGGCTCACCAGGGGAGAGGGCTGCATCCTCACTTTTTCCTGAGGCACAGCATGGCCTTGGACTGGGAGCCAAGTAGGAAGCTGGTATCCATTGATCTCAGATACTCTGAACGCATGGAAGAGGTCAGACAGGAAAAGCCCCCCCATCTCTCTGCACGTGGTGGCTGGGATCCTGAGTTCAGGATTTATTGAAAGGGAAACAGTCAATAAGGTTTAGAAACAAAGGGCACAACTTGGTAAGATGCTCTCTGGATGAATCACACATGGGATAGAAAACGTAACATTGAAACTAAATGGAAAGATAAAGATGTACTGTTTAGCAGGAAATGAAAAAGTACAGCATACAATGTTAACATTTGCTGGAGGAAGATTGGTCTGATGCACTGAGACACAGACGAAGACAAGTCATAGTCAACAAAGAAGGTGCGTCGGAACACGATGAACTCAACAGTGGAGCCAATACAGAGCGCAAATATTTCCTGACATGCAAAGAGATCTTGAGAAAAACAAAAATAATTAAAACATGAAAAGTTAACACAGTTTTTCAGAAATGCACTACTAGTAGGAAAAATAAGCGTCCATGCTGGGGATTCAACTTGTTTAATCAACAAGTCATATTTAATGAAGATATAATAGGAATACTATCTTTTAAACAGAGAATACACCTTCTTCGTATGTCCACAGAGAATTTATAAGAATTCATCATTTATCTTGATACAAAGAAAAATCTTTTTTTTTTTTTTGAGAGAGAGAGAGAGAGAATCTCAAGCAGCTCAGATGGGATCATGACCTGAGCTGAAATTAAGAGTCAGGTGCTCAACCGACTGAGCCATGCAGGCACCCCACAGGAAAATCTTATTAAAAGGAGATAAGAGGAGGATATAAATACAAGTAAAAGCTGAACCTAGAACAAAAATAGAATAGTTATAACCAAAATATGGATTTCTGAAAATACCTAGCAAGTAAGTAAAACTGATTTTGTTGGTGAATAAAACATGATGAGAGGAAAATATTTTTAAAAATTAATAAGAATAAGAAATGGAACAGAAGTGAAAGAATTAAGACTATTTTGTGGCAATAAAATATAATTTTTAGAGACACGTAATGGCCTCATAATATACGAACACACAGAATGAACATTGCCCAGAGGAGATTTGAGTAGGTCAGTACTGTTAGAATACGTTACATAGATAAGTAGGTATCTGCGAGGCTCCCTTGCCTGGTGAACAGGTAAGAAGGCTGTGGTGACTCTCAGAGTTGCACACTCACAATCGTGTTTGCTCACGTCAAAGTTCTGCGCATCCCAGACTCTTAGGACGACCCCTCCCTGGTTAGAGCTGCCTCCACTAGTGTGGCTCACAGTTGCTTGGTATTTTTCCTTTCTCCGCTTTATAATTTTTTATTAAAGCAAACAAAATAGTCCCGACTGGAGGAGTCAGGGATTCAGAATCTATTTGTATGAGATGAGACAGGATATGCTTCCTTTGTGTTCCTGATTTAAAGTTTTAGGAGACCCTCAAAATACCAAAAAATACCCTCACCAACGCAGTGTGGAAGGCAGGCTCCAGATCATGCTGATATTACTCTTTTCGGCTTCCTAATCTCCTCAGCAAACCACAAAGACCCGGGAATCCTGGTAAATTATACCAAAGGCAAATACGATGACATCCTGTGAAGCATAGAATGCTTTTCAGTAGAGAAGGGCTAACTATACCATCCGAAATATTGAGTGAAGGCATGAGTGAAATCTCCCCGACACTTATCTCCATCAGCAATGCCAGTTTCGGTAATCCTTTCTGATTATATATAAATTTGAGATGGATTTTTCCATTTACTTTGGCACATCTATCCATCTAGCAAAAGGCCCTGCGGGACAGAGTTTTTGTGCCACTCTTCGTAATTTAGGTCACTAGGCATACATTTTTCTGCCAAGGAAAGAGGAAAGTTAGCTGTGACCTTGAGAACATGCTCCCTCAGTCTCATTTATGAAATGGGGATAACAATACGTAGTTTTCAGAATTGGAGATAAAGACGGTAAAGCATCTAACACATAGATGCAATTCAATAAATGACTGCCTCATTTCTCTGGCTCATTTCTCATTCACTGGGATTCTAACTCAGTAAATCTTTACAACTGGAATCTCTTAGGTAAGAGCCTGTCTATCAGTCATTCTGAAGTAGACCTTCTATATGTTGTTTTAAGTGGTAGAGCATTTCCTCATTACTTTTACCCCCAAAATAAATCTATGTTTAAGCTGATACTTAAAAATCATACCTTCTCATAAAATGTTAAATATATTTAAAACATCGGGATTAAATGTGTTCCCTTTATTGATTTATTTTTTAATTTTTAAAATTTTATTTAATTTTGAGAGAGAGACAGAGAGGGCAAGCTGGGGAGGGGCAGAGAGAGAGGGAGAGAAAATCCCAAGCAGGCTCTGCACTGTCAGCATGGAGCCTGATGCGGGGCTCAGACTCACCGACCATGACGTCATGACTTGAGCCAAAACCACGAGTTGGACTCTCAACCAACTGAGCCACCAAGGTGCCCCAAATGTGTTCTCTTTAAATAGGGAGCAAAAGATGTGTGAGGGATCCTAACTCATAGTGTTTTGGGAGTGGTGTAAGATAGGACTCCGGTTCCATTCTTTTGCGTGTGGCTGTCTACTTTCCCCAACACCATTTATTGAAGAGACTCCCCTTTTAAGTTTTCATTTCTTATGCTTCAGTAGATTGATCTAATTTCGAACACACAAACACATTCAATGTCAAAGCTTCGTAGGGATTCAACTTCAACCACAACCACAAAAGGGTGTTGGTCAGGGGAAGGACCCAGCCTCACCCTTCTACTTTCCCTCATTCGTGGATGGCCGCGGATGTCACTTTCCAGCCAGTAGCTGTGTGTCAGCTGTGGGCTCTGCACGACAGCCCACCTCAGGAGCAGGGCCCCTGCAGGGACAGCCTGGGCTCCGGCTGTGGTGAGTCTTCAGTTGTGTATCTGCTGTTGAACATGCACAGCAGCTATGGGCTTGTGTTACCCCAGACTAACACATTTTTTTTAAAAGTTTTATTTATTTTTGATACAGAGAGAGACAGAGCATGAAAGGGGGAGGGGCAGAGAGAGAAGGAGACACAGAACCGGAAGCAGGCTCCAGGTTCTGAGCTAGCTGTCAGCACAGAGCCTGACGCGGGGCTTGAATCCACGAACGTGAGATCTGATCTGAGCCGAAGTTGGAGGGTTAACCCACTGAGCCACCCAGGCGCCCCCAAACTAACACATTTTAACCAGACATTCCTTCTGTCTCCAGAAATCCTTTCCGTTGCATTATTACATGGGGTCATCTTTTCTTCTAAGACCTTCAAAGGAAATGTTAATTTCTATGGAATAAAAAAAAAAAAAGCAAAACAAGAATCTCAGCCATCTTAACACTTACAAAGTATTCTTCTTTTATTTTACAATCATAATCTAAATGGGTTTGAATTAAGAATCCTTTTAAGGACTTAAAGCCTGAAGCAGTTTGCAAGGAGAGTGCCACCTAACACTTGAAATGTGAGGTCTTATTTCTGATAAAGCTTATGAATCATGATCTAAATGTGCCTTTAATGGTTCCTAGACAGAACCACTGTAATTTTTGAGGTTCTCGATGTAGGTATTTGGCTTCGTTGCCTGAGTCTGATAAAACAACAATAACAATAATGGGGAAAGAAAAGGAAAAGACAAATGCCAGGACCAATAAAATAATAAAATGTTTAGCAGCTGGCTTGATCCTACCCACATGTCTCATTTTTCCTTTTCAACTGTAGAGGCCTGTCCCAGTGGCTTATTGAACCTGAGTCACAACAGCAGCAGGTTTCTACATCGTTCCATTGTGGGCCAGTGATTGCTCTTTTAAACCGCTTATTCTTGGAGGACCTGGTTCAGAAAGGCTCCACGTGGGGCGCCTGGGGGGCTCAGTCAGTTGAGCGTTTGACTTCAGCTCAGGTCATGATCTCACGGTTTGTGGGTTCAAGCCCTGCGTCGGGCTCTGTGCTGACAACTCGGAGCCTGGAGCCTGCTTCCGTTTCTGTGTCTCCCTCTCTCTCTGCCCCTCTGCCATTCATGCTCTGTTTCTCTTTGTCTCAATAATAAATAAACATCAAAAAAATTTTAATAAAAAAAGAAAGGTTCCACAAGCAAAACAGATGACCTGACAAATATCATATGATTTACTTCTAACCCTGATATAAGTATATATATATCCTTCTCTATTTGTTACATCAAAAACATGGGTATGTTGTTTCCTCAGTGAGTGTGTTTACACTTTATGATAGAAATCGTCGGTGAAGGACTTCACAGCAGCCCCTTGTGTCTCCAGCAAGCACCCTTTGTTCAGTAAAAAGGAAAGAAACGAAATGAGTGTGCTAGTGTAACTTTAATTCTTAACCACTAGAAAGAAATCTTAGACTTCTTTTTTCCTCTGTAAAGTGAGTGCAACCAGTGAAGACACAAAATTTGGTAATTGTTTTTTAAAAAAGCATACTGATAAGTTTTTGCTTTTGTTTTTGTTTTACCAGGAAACAGGCATATCCTGAAAGTAACATGCCAAGACGGTTTTATTCACTTTTTCAACACTGTCTCATTAAGTCAACCGAACTATCTTATTTTAGGAAAGTCTGCTTGCTCTTGAAATGCCATTTTTTTACCCGCTTCGCATTTCCCTTTGTCAGCATATCTGGGAAAACTTTTTGGGAACTTGGGCTAATTTCATTCTATGGTTCAATTAAACGAGTATTATCACAGAGCTAACAAGGGCCACCCGCAGCATCAATAAAAACAGTTTTAAAAGTAGCTGGTGCTGCTGTCACGAATAGTGTGATGTGACCCGAGAGCAGATGTGGTAGTAGTTTATGAAGGTTAGTTAAGCATTACAGCTGCCATCAATATGCCTCGTGGCAAGAATTACTGTGCTTTTAATTGCAGGCTGGGGAAAAAAGATGATCAAGCACTCTGTCTCGTGGCATCTTTTCACAATCAGCTGGTAAGATCATGTCATGTGCATGGACTGATTGTGACCTGACGATAATTAAATTGCATTTGATTGGGTCATTATTTTAGCTAGAAAACGAACTACCGGATCTGGAGGCTGTCATTTGCATGGTGCGTGAAAATTCATGAAAATTCCCGAAATCCCAGGTCTCTATGTATCATTTGTTTTGGAGGATGAAACTTCACACCAACCTAGCTAGACCTGGGCTGCCTGAATATTTGAGAGTACCACATTGCCTGCCTTACCAACGTCCAAGGTTAGCCACCCATGAAATTATAAAAGGGTTGTTACTTTTTACACAAGGAAAGGTTAGGCAATCACGTGATTGTCAAGATACAATTATTAGAGTTTTCGCTTCTAGTGTTTGACTAGATCAACTGTGGTGCCAGCCTCATATTGGAAATATATTGCTACGACTATTTATTATGAATGGTTTATCAAGGGGCCACATTTTACACAACAGATACAGTAAAACCATGGATTGTGAGAAAAGTGTTCTGCAAGACGAGCAGAGATTTCTGATAAATTGTGACTTGATGAAGCGACATCTTTCGATACGAGTAGTATGTGACGCTGAATGTCACGTGAGTGTCACAACGGAGCCAATGGTTCTTGAAATTCGCTTTGATGTATGAGTGCTTTGGATTACAGGAGTGTTTCTGGAATGAAATATGTTCACAAACCAAGGCTTTGCTATATTCAGTTTACACTCCTACTCCCCAGCCAGCATTTTGATGAAAGACATGAAAAATCTGAGGCTAACGTATTGTCTTCTCATGTCAAATTGTAATGTTATCTATTACGTTTAATCAGCTAGAATAGAATTCATTTGAAGAAATGGGATTCATAGGAAGACTCTTATTTTATTTACCATAAGCAAGAAAACATGCTGCCAATTAACTTATAGCACGCCATTGATTTAAGAGTAATCTGATTTCACTGATGATAAAATGCAATAAAAAATGTGCTTCTGGGATGTGAGGAAACACAATGCCTGTTACACATTTGGTTCCATGGGAAACAGACTCCGAGACAGGAATTAGCAGTCAGTGTGAGTTCATGGGATCAACACCTGTGTGGGACCGAAGGCGGCAAGACTGATTGGGAGGAGGCAGACCTCGAGTGGTACAGGTGGCTCTGGGGTTGGGCAGGAAGGGGGCCCTCAGAGTTTTCCTCAGTTGGAAGAGAGCATGGCCGCCAGCATGGTTGCTCTCTTCAGCCTCACACTAAGGGCAATGGAGGGGACATTTGGTAAAGTCTAGAGACATTTTTGTTCCTCACAGTTGGGGTGGGCACGCTGCTGGCATCCAGTGGGCAAAGACCAAGTCTGCTGCTAAACACCCCACCCCACACAGGACAGCCCCCAGCACTTACTAGTCAGTCCAAGACAACAACAGTAGCGCTACGCCTGGGCAATGGCAGGGCTGGGAGAGGGTGGGGTGGGGGCAGATCCCTGCGGCACAACACAGCACGCATTATGCTGTCTGCTCTTCTAGAACCTTGACTGCTAGAAAACCAGATACAGGCAGCAAATTAGATGAAATGAGGGGGGAGTTCTAAATTTAAAAGCACTACTAATATAGAAAGACTGTCATTTTTATTGCTACGAAAGTCTGCTACGGATAATGTAGAAAGAACATCTTTCTCTTTTTTTTAATGTTTTACTTATTTTTGAGAGACAGAGTGTGAGCAGAGGATACTGAGAGAGAGGAGACACAGAATGCAAAGCAGGCTCCAGGCTCTGAGCTAGCCATCAGCGCAGAGGCCGACTTGGGGCTTGAACCCACGAACCGTGAGATCATGACCTGAGCCGAAGTTGGCCACTTAACCGACTGAGCCACCCAGGTGCCCCAAGAACATCTTTCTTTTATGAATTACTTGTTGTTTCAATTTAAATTGGAGGCGTGTTTTCCACCTTGAGCAGAAACGAACAGTGATTCTACTGCACTTG
>PJEM01017182.1:0-23017 GCA_004023845.1 Helogale parvula | reverse complement strand
TTTATTTATTTTTGAGAGAGAGAGAGAGACAGCGTGAGCAGGGGAGGGTCAGAGAAAGAGGGAGACACAGAATCCAAAGACAGGCTCTGGGTT
The DNA here is from genome assembly GCA_004023845.1 of Helogale parvula. Lineage (NCBI taxonomy): Eukaryota > Metazoa > Chordata > Mammalia > Carnivora > Herpestidae > Helogale > Helogale parvula. The sequence goes on along the minus strand of PJEM01017182.1, from coordinate 22,924 downwards.
CTGAGCTAGCTGTCAGCACAGAGCCTGACGTGGGGCTCGAACCCACAAACCGTGAGATCATGATCTGAGCCGAACGAAGTCAGACGCTTAACCAACTGAGCCACCCAGGCGCCCCTTATTCTCCCACTTTCCAATAAAGCCTAAAACTTCACAATTCAACATATATGCACTGATCAACAGCGTCAGCATCCCCTGGAATGCCTGTTAGAAATGGAGACTCCCAGGCCCCATCCCAGACCTACCTACTCTCAGAATATGCACCTCCACAAGATCTCCACATGGTCTGTGTGCAGGTCAAACTCTGAGAAGCACTTACTTAGATCTGCTTTTTTATTTTTCATTTTCAAGATGAAAATGACCTTACTCTAGCTTAGACCTTATAATAATATGGAATCCTTTAGTCAAAAAGTCATAATTGACTTATTTACTGACTCTCTTTCACTCCTCTAGCCGGGAAATATGTAGCAGGACCTTAAGTATAAGGCCAGGTTTGAGTGTTCTGAAGAAAACATCACTGCTTTGAGGAAAGATGGACAGCAGGGATACATAAGGGAGAAAATCATGAATGGTTTGTGGGGAATATTGTAGCAATTCCACTTTGTTAGCATATCCATGCTGAGTAATGAAAGGAAGATTGGCTGCTTGAAAGCCAGGATCAACTTCCCACAGTGACCACAATTTACCGACAGCAGTTTCCCAAACTTTGATCAGTGATGTAGCAAAGTCATATATGTGCTACACCCATGTACTGCCTCAATTCTTATTCATTTCATCTTCTTTTAATTCCTTCACTTCTTTTTACTTACATATATTTGGGGGGGGGGATAGAAAGAGAGAGAGAGAGAGAGAGAGAGAGAGAATGAATCCCAAGCAGGCTCTGTGCTGTCAGCAGAGAGCTCGAACTCATGAACCATGAGATCATGACCTATAGCTGAAATCAAGAATTGAGTCAGATGCCTACCTGACTGAGCCACCCAGGGACCCCAACATGTTTTTGTTTTTAAATAAATGTATACTAGTATAGCAAGAAAACTAGTATCATTTGCCTATAGTAGTTAGCCATAAAAATACATAAAATGGAAATTAAAAAAATGTTAAGTCTCAGAAGAGAACACCGCCCACCAAAGACTGAGCCTGAGGCTGATATCTCTTTGCAAGTAAAGGAAAGGAACATTAGGTAGGGGGAATTAAAGACAAACAAACTAAACTTGACTTTTTCCTTGATACAATCAAAAGAAACACACATTTTCTATTCCAGTCAAGCCACTCTGTGTACATTCGCCTTCCCTATCGGCGAAGGCTGTACCCACTCCCTAGAATCCACCCTGAGGCCACTGTCTCTTTCTCCAAAGCATGCCCAGTGCCTTCAAATTCTGCTACTCTCCTCTCAGTTCTGAGCATCGCGGCCCCCTCGGATCTCATCTTCCTCTACATTCGGAATAAGGCACGAGAAGTATGCAACTGAGCGGTTAATGCTTATTCATCATTTCATGCACACCTGTCCTACCTCTAAAACTCGGCTCGGTGGCTCTCATAAGACAGTGATGGGCCTCTATTAGGGGACAGATGAATTTATGTGGATGATGGTTAGATTGTACCCCCTGGGGAACCACCCAGAATCCAACTGAGGTGTCAGGAAGTGCTGAATAGCTTAGACATCGATCCCTCAAATTGCAGCACTAAATCTTCCTCCTAAATGTCCCAGCAGCTGTCCCGCAGCAGCTGTCAAGAGGTGGTTTTCTCTCTGAGACCACAATCAAGCCCATTAGAGCTGGGGTTGCCCAGCCTAGCTCCACGGCACTACCTGTGAAGGTGTTCAGCACAGTTCACAACCACTGCCTTACTTAAGTGGTACAGAGTGTTTACGAAGCCCGGGAGACTGGAATAAAGCAAGCATTAACGCCGGCCCAGAACCACAGGAGGGTTCTGTTAAAGGGCCCTCCACCGAACTGCACTGTTCTGATTGCTACTTCCCTCCTGTATGCATTACCTCTAATGACAAGAGAGAAAGTTACGATGCCTTTTATGAGACTGAAGTGCCATTTGCCAGGATTCAGGACAACTCCCTTTAGTACCTCCTAAAATTTGCCCTTTTCTTAACAGATCTTTCCCTCCATCTCTCCTGCTGGTTCCCCCATTTTGTTCCTTCTCTCTAAATCTGCTTTGCAATTTCTTTATTTTTTTAAATATAGTAGAAATTACACTAAACTTGGAGTAAGAAAGCCTCAGTTCTAGCTAGGCTTTCCCTGGCCACGCATTTCCCATTTGATTTGGACATTTATTCTTTTTTTTTTTTAATTACTGATCACCCGTGAAGTGGGGTACACTGTAAAGGGCAGTCACTTCGAGTCTCTGGAAGTTCTCCCAACATTTTTTTAAAATTCTAAAATGCTCTTACCTATTCAGTCATTTGGACACTATTTCCTCAGTCAGCAAACCTGCCAATTTTTAAAAAACAGGAAGGGAGAAGCAAGAGCCATTTTTGCATACTTTTGCTTCAGGTTACATTTTCATCCAGTGACCAAGTGCATGGATATTATTAAGTTATCTTCAAAGTAGGTAAAATAGGCTCATACATATTTACTTAAAAAGCTTAAGAGTTAAAAAAAAAACCACTCTATTCCACAGAAAAGACAAAGAGGTACCATCTATAGTCTCCAGGATTAAAATAAGACGACAGATTTAACAAGATCGGTTTGAGGGCTTTTGGCAATTAATTTCCATTTCCCTGGAGTCAGTGATGTGAGCCAAATATTGACGTTAGACTCAAACCCTGTTCCCAAAATATGTAATTATTAATTACCTGCTTACTATGTACTAATACTGTGCCAGATGTTTAACGGTTGAAAAGATATTCAGAAATGGTTTCTTTCCATAGGACCCATTCACATGTATTTGTGCCTTTACCCAAATACATAAAATAGATGCATATATCTGTTCTCCATTTCTGCCAGTAAAATAATCTTTTCTTGTTTCTTATTCTGTAGCGATCCTTTATGCAACTAGAAGAACAACGTATTGCTAAAATTGCACTTACTATATAATGCTTTCTACTGATAATCCATGACTAAGGACCTCTATTAAAACAAATGAGCCTTAGATCAATAGTATGTCTCTACATCTTACAAGAACTTTTTCTTAAACATGCATTTTGTTTTTCTCTAACTTAAAATGAGCCCAAGGACAGGCACAGGGTGTTCTTTTATGTCTTGTAAAGCTCAGGAAATAATGAGTATAACAGCATTCCTGGTAATTCACTCTTATAATCATGAAGGCATGATAAGGAAACTCATACCATGTGGAGAGGCATATAAAGAAAAGCAAATATTTCCAGAGAAATAAATTTATTTACAGATATATTCCTCCTTCCCAAGGAACTCAAATTCATGTGGTGTCTTAGCTGCTATGTTAACAATGTGTCTACTCTCACAGCCTATACTTTGTTTTCTTTGTAAACACAACTGTGTTCTATTGCATTGCCATCCAGATGGTTTCAATGCTTTTCTCTGACTTTCCCTGTTAGGCAACAGGGTAAAGGGCACCGTTTACATGCCAGAATTCCTGTTAGTTCCACATGAATCACCTCTGTCCTTACAAAAGGCCCAGTGTGGTAAGACCTCGGGCTCAGAGCTGAGATCACTTCCTTTTTCTACAACGTTGGGCAAACTGATGCTCCTGGGTTCAGAATGGCAAATAGGTTTTATGACACTTTCCAGTCCTAGTCAAATGGTAAGCTTCCGTCTTCTGCATTGTCCTTCAAACAACTGTGAGACTGAATCTGGATCCATACGAAACAAAAGCCCTGCCTCCGTCATCTTTGTCTACCCTGGTGAGGGATGTGACCACAGCTCACACTTCCCCAGGTATCTACCACTGCCCACTTCTTTGCAAAGATGGAACTGGCTTCACTGAAACAATCTGCAACCAACATGGACAGGAAGGCACACTGTCGCCTGCTGACCTTTGGGGGTACAGTGGGCAGATCCCATGGTGACCCTCAATGATGCTCCTCAGCTCCAGCTGCTCACACTTTGTGTAATTCCCTACCCTTAAGTGTGGGTGTGACCTGGGGCTTGCTTCAAACCAAGAGAATAAGGCTGAGGTCATGAGATGTCACTCCTGTGATTATGTTAATGAATACTTTCTTTAATGTTGGCTTCAAAAGAGCAAGCAGCTGTATTGTAAACTGCCTGTGGAAAGGGCCACATGTTGGGAAACTGTGGGAAGCTTCTAGAAGCTGGAGGCTTTAGTCTTACAACGGTAAGACATTGAATCCTGACAACCACCACGTGAATCTGGAAGAGATTATGAGCCTCAGATGAGCACAGAGCCCTGGCTGACACCTTCACTGCAGTCTGGTGAGGCCTTAGAGCCCAGGGAACCCAACTAATCTATCTGTACCTGGACTTAAGACTTACAGGTGCCCTTGGGTGGCCCAGTCGGTTAAGCATCCAACTTCAGCTCAGGTGATGATCTCATGGCTCACGAGTTCAAGCCCTGCATCAGGCTCTGTGCTGACAGCTCAGAGCCTGGAGCCTGTTTCAAATTCTGTGTCTCCTCCTGTCTCTCTCTCTGCCCCTCCCTTGCTCACTTCTGTCTCTCAAAAATAAACATTAAAAAATTAATTAGTTAATTAAAATTTACATAAACTGCCAGGTAATAGATGAATGGTTTTAAGCAGTCAAGTCTGGGGTGATTTGTTTGTACCAAGAGAAAGCAAATGCAAGGAGTTACTGGGAAAGTTTGCTGCAGGGTAGGTGCAACCTGAGTGCTGAGGATGTTGATATACAGTCAGATTTTTTTTTTGTAGTTAACCATCCTGACAGCTCTCTGAGAAACGCAAACCTCACTTAAAAGATGAGGAGTGTTGGAAAGAGAAGGTTCAAGAACTCTGCCCCGGTGACAAGCTGGGTTTCACACTCAGGTGGGGCTGACTGAAAAACCCAGGTTTCTTCCAAAACACTCCATGCTGCTGGCCTGAACACACCAAGGGGTGCCAGATCAAGCCAGCACTGGCTCTGTTTCCTGTGATTGCTTCTCTCTGTTTCAGGACCCACAAAGACAAGGCACTGAGTCCAAGGAAGAAAGGCATGTGGGGTTTGAAGAAGTTGGTTCACCATCTGGAACTCAGTAGGATTCAGATACCAGCACTCTGCTCTGGGGATTCTCATCATTCAGACAGGTAACAAGCTATAAATCAGTGATATGGATGCTGGTAGTAGAGAGGGGTAAGATATTTGAAAGATTTTTTAAAAGCACCCTAAAAGCAATTAATAATGTTTGCAATGTAGTTGGTTAAGTAGACAACTATAAATATACTCCTTTGGTAATGACTTATTACACAGAAGTTTATGGTTATAAAAAAAACTACAGAGAAATTACTTTGTGCATTCAGATGCACTCTTTCCCTTCCCATTGCTGGTTTTCCCCCTTATTTTGCTTTATAAGAAGCTGTTCAGGGTAAAGAGAAAGAGAGGTACTATGGCAATAGGACTTTGCCAAGAAGCACCCATGATTACTAACCCTTTATACTAAGATGTCACCTTCAGCTACTAAGGAGTATCTCAAAACCTAGGTTGACTGACTTCTCCTTGGAATTACCTCTGGCACTAATGCAAACCAAGGACTACTCAATGGGCTAGGTTCTGAGTCTCCACATAAACACTCTCTCCTTCAGCTGCAGGCATTGCAGTGTGCCTAATGGTTCACAGATTGTTAATAACACAGTTAATAATCACAGTTTTTGTCATATAACCACTCAGGAGCTCAGAGAATGCCCTAACTAGATACAACCAGCTTTATAAGAGATCTCTGCCAGATGTGGACATGCAGATTAAAACAAAGAGAAGCCAGGTGACCTTGCCCAAAGAATCGATGGGTGGGGTAACAGCTACAATGGATCCAGGTTTCAACATTTATTCATCCAATAAACATTTACTGCAAACACTTCAGTCAATAAATTCACTCTCCTGGAGAGTAGCAGTACAAAGATGAGTGAGCCATTGTTCACAATCTCACATGGACTCTCGTGAGGGAAATAGACTTGTCAAAGAATCATTGTAACATATGCAGCCCATTCAAGGACAAACGTGAAAGCTATGAGGTATGTCTGAGAAAAGTAGTTTCCGAGAGGGGCAGCTAGTTGAGTTTTCAAGCGTGAATAAAAGTATGCCAGGCAAAGAAAACGGGGAGAGCAATTATTCCCCAACTCAGGTGACCACAGTATGAATTTCGCTCCCTCTCTCTAGTTGTCTGCCCAGCTGAAGGTCAAATAGTTCTACTACCCACTCCCTTCACTAGCAAAATAAACTACTTCCCACTTTGGCTGTCACGAATGGATTCCATATGCGCCTCCCAAGCACTGACCTCTCAGCCCTTGGGTAGAGTTGGGCAGGTGGGTAGAGTCATTTTATGCCAAACAGGCTGGACAGGGAATTTTGGGAGGTGGCCAGCTGAATGAGGTTGAACTATATTCCTCATGAAAACACCGGGAAGCCTGATCTAATTCACCGCCTCTATTTTGCATTATTCCCAGCCTGAGCATTTCCTCATAATTTTCTGTGTTCAAGAAATGATCACGTCTTTTCTGCTAAACTGTTTCTAACCACTCATTCCAAACTTTCCCCCAAGCTAGTCGTCAGTCGCTTTGGCAGAGGGAGTAAAGTCCTTGCATTCTTTTACTGCACACTAGGCTTAGCAATTGCTATTTTTTTTTTATGGAGCCAGAGAACATCAATCACACACAGCTAAACCAATAAATAAATAAACAAACAAATATTACACAGGATTTTTTTAAAAATGAAAAAGAAAGTAAAAAGTTGTTTAAAAATGTCTTCCACATGTTGTTTTGGAGTGTGAAGAAACGGGCAGCTTAACATTGAGAGGAAAGTGAGAGAGTTTCAGCTTCAGCTGGAGCACAGGAAAGCCTCCTGGTGTGTGAGATGCGGCAAAGCCCTCTGGGAGGAATCACTGGCATGCCTGGGATGCACCTTCTCCTCTGCAGTTATTCCAGCACTAGGTCCTCTATCTTCTTTAACTCCTTCAATCCCAGTTGCATCAACATCATGCAATACATAACCTTTTTTATAGAATGTCTAATTTCAGTTGCTTTAAAACTTGATGTTTTGCTTCCCTCTCTCTACTCTTCAAATTAAACGCACAACCCAAATATTAGCTGCATATGGTATGATCCTTAGGAGCTCTCAGGAGTTAAAGAGATCACCTGTGAGTTCTACTATCCCATGTACTGGCTACAGGATCATGGACAAGTTATGAAGCACTCTGCAGCAGGGAACTTTAGACCAAAAGCCAATTCCCACAGGTAATGTTCCTAAGGAATTGACATTCAATGTCACAGTCAACTATCAGAAAAATACTTGGTTTCCATATGTGGGTTCCTTGACACCCATAGTAGCTAGAATTTCCAGAATGGTGAAATGTGGAGAGAGGAGAGTTGGGAGATAAATCCCCCTTGAGAAGAGCAAAGGAAGCTTCCTACACCCAATGGAATCCTTGCTCCAAGTAGGTGGTATTATCCACAATTGCATGTCCCATGGGAGAACTGCGAGCCCTGAGAAGCTTCACCTGTCTCTGGGAAACTTGTTTTAAAAGCTACACTATAGCATCTTCAGGCTTCCATATCCTCCATCATTAAAGAAACTTTACATCCTCCCACTAGTTCTGTTACCATCCTTCCATCAGTCATGTCCCCATTTTATTGTAACAGCCATATAGTTTCTAAACTTAAATTTTCTTCTCTTTAACAAAATAAAGATAATATCTGTATGTACCAATGTATTTATTGAAAAGATTAGGAACTATTTACTATAGAGCCATTACAGCACAGTGCTTGGCATTTAGCTATAATGATAAACAGAATTATACTACACACATCACATATGAGAGTCGAAACGTCTATTTATATATAAATATAAATTAAAATTCTATTTATAGTTAAACATATATATGTATATATATTTTTCTGAGAATCTACCAAGACACCAAATACCTTGTGTACAGTATCTCAAATGTTTACAAAAATACTTCGTATTTTTGTAATTATCACTTCCTTTGAAGATCTGGGGAAATGAAACATCAGAAAGGTAATGTAAGTACCCTGAGATCAACTGCGTAGTTATGGTAAAGCAGGATTTGAATGCAGGTCTGTGTTTGTTCCATTATAGCTTTCTTTCTCTACAATTAAACCCCAAAGAATTTTGCTCCTAAATATGTTCTGAGGTTCCTACGGAAGGATGTTATTAATGCAGTGGATCAGCAGCAAAGGGAACAGAGTACCTTTAATCTACATTTGGCTGGACATTTTTGTTTTCATAAATTCTGAGATTCACTAGCAAGGATACTGCATTTCCTTCCACTCTTACCCAAAACATACCAACACTCTTGCCATCACCACTTTGACTCCATTGCACCAAAGCTTATTTATAAAATTAGCCATCAGGGAGAACTTTGGACAGCATGTGAGCCTCTTCCACATGCACCAGGACCCATATCAGATGCTGCTGTTCTTGATGGCTTAGCCTGAGGACTGACCCTCTTTCTTCTGTGCAACCATGGCATTGATTCAAGCCTATCTTTAACTTAATAATTACTATCACTACAATTAAAGTTTATTGAGCACTTACTATGTAGCAGGCACTATTCTAAGTTCTCTCCCCGCATTATCCCATGTAATCCTCACAACAGTTCTAAGAGACAATAATATCATTTCCTTCATATTTCCTTCATTTTTCAGCTGCAGAAACTGGACTGACATTGATTCCCTGTTTGCTCCCTTACCCCTCGGACTCTGAACATTTTCAGGGTGGGGACCCCTGGCTTCCTCTTTTCACCCAGCTCCTATCTATTGGAAGGGTGCTGAGAGGCATCACTGCACTTATCCTTACAAAAAATATATAGTCAGTACAAGTTGCATTTTACTAATGAAGAGACATAGACCCAGAGGGCTCAGGTAGTTTCCCCAGAGACAGATCACAGTTGATTAGAAGAAGAGCTGCTACCCTCCTACACTGCTGGTGGGAATGTAAACTGGTGCAGCCGCTCTGGAAAAGAGTGTGGAGGCTCCTCAATAAATTAACAATAGAACTCCCCTATGACCCAGCAGTAGCACTGGGACACATGTACCCCAATGTTCACAGCAGCACTTTCTACAATAGCCAAATCATGGAAAGAGCCTACATGTCCCTCAACTGGTGAATGGATCAAGAAGATGTGGTTTATATATACAATGGAATACTACATGGCAATGAGAAAGAATGAAATCTGACCATTCATGGCAATGTGGACGGAACTCGAGAGTGTCATTCTAAGTAAAATAAGTCAGGCAGAGAAGGACAAATACCATATGGTTTCCCAGAAGTGTAACAGGAGAAAGTTAACAGAGGACCATGAGGGAGGGGAAAGGGGGGGAAATAGTTAGGGAGAGGGAGGGAGACAAATCATGAGAGACTCTTGAATACTGAAAACCAACCGAGGGCTGAAGGGGAAGGGGGAAAGGTGAAGGGGAGTGATGGGCATGGAGGAGGGTACTTGTTGGGATGAGCACTAGGTGTTTTATGGAAACCAACTTGACGATAAATTACAAAAGGAAGGGGGAGGAGGGGGTAGGAGGAGGAGGGAGGAAGAAGGAGGAGGAGAAGGAGGAGGAGGAGGAGCTGCTATTCAAATCTATGCCTGTCCATTCCCTTCCCTAATCGGGTCGTTTGCCTTACATATAAAAACAAATGCTTTTCAACTCTAAAAAATCCAAAAATAGGATGAATGCTAGTGCATTGTGCATTAGGTGCAAACTCAGGGAGATGCTCTATATGCTAGAAGAGAGACCAGGAGCCATCATGCCACCACGACTTCCTGAGAAGACAGGCTCAGGCCATCCAGCGAGGACAATGATACATTTATAGGAAACAAAAGGCCCCTGGCAATCACTATTCATTGATAGTTCAGTGATTAAGAGAATGGTGTCAAGTAGGACAGATCTGAGTTTGAATCACTGAGGCTGCTTTGTCTCTGTGGGACCTGAGGCTAGTCTTCTAATCCATCTGATCATCAACTTCCCTGTCTGTAAAATAAGGATAGTAACGTCCTGCTTGAGGTGAACTTTAGGAGAATTCCAATGAGATAAGAATATATGAATGAACTCTACAGGCCATCATGTCCTTGTTACTTGATTTTTCTCCCAGGGTTTACACCAAATGCTGCCCCCAAAAAGTGGCCACCAGCACTCATTTCTCACATATTTATACATAGATTTTCCTGAGGGAAGTTCCCATGAAAAGCGGCTTTTCCTTAATCTTGGTTAATTCTTCAAATGAGATCCCAATGTGTATTTTATCACAAGCCGTGCACAGGGTAGTTCATTAACAAAATGTTTTTTTTTTCTTCAAACTGCTAGTTTTATTCCCAGGGTTATCACCCTGAGAAAAGTTTATAGATAGAAAATACAGGCAAGTCCAATCTCAGTTTTATACAGAACTGATACTGTCCCCTCTGCCTGAGAAATAAAAATATTATGAGTGAAAATTTCTTTCAGTTCAACAAGCTAAATACCTCAGAGGAGAGGGATTTCCTGCATGATCCCCCTGGAAAGGAGAGCTACCCATGCATTCCCAAAGCCACCTTATTTTGCAGACAATTCCCTCTGGTTTTTAATGGGTTTTGACTTTCATACTCTCAGACTATTAGTAAGCCAGAAGTCATTCTCTTGGCCTCATTACCAGTAAGAGTCCAAATACTACCTGGATTAATTCCATTTTCTGAGACACAGGATTTTTCTCGGGGTATCCAGGTCTTGAGAAGAAATACACATTGTAAATTGGTCAGTGGGGAGAAGGACAATGTTGGGGTTTTGATCCATTTTTGTCTGTCCCTGTAGCTGAATGCTCAGTGAAGATTTTTTTTTATATTAATTCCCTTTCCTCAGTTCATTCTAGGTTGGTAAATACATCAAAATACCTTCAATTTATATGAAACACAAATTGCCAAAGTTCCAAATATGCTATTTCTGTGACCTAAACTATTTGGTTACTAGTACTTTGAAAACCAAAGGAAATAGATGTGAATCACCGAGATCTTTTAGAACCAGGTAAGTTGCCTACTCTTTCCAAGCCTGATACCTCCTACCTCCTCACGCTCACTTCCCCCTCAGAAAACTCTAACCATATTCACCTCCACAAACACTCTTGTGTTATGTATGTACATAATCTCTACACCCAACATGGGGCTCAGACTCACAACCCAGAGATCAAGAGTCGCATGCTCTTCTGACTGACCCAGCCAGGTGCCCCAACATTTGTTTTAATTTTTTTTTTATTTAATTCTGGACAGGGGGCCAAAGAGAGAGGGAGACACAGAATCTGAAGCAGGCTCCAGCTGTCAGCACAGAGCCCAACGTGGGGCTCGAACTCATGAACCATGAGATCATGACTTTAACCGAAGTAGAACACTTAACTGACTGAGCCACCCAGGTGCCCCTTGTTTTAATCTTACCCACTACCCAAAGGGCTTAGGGGAATAACATGGGAACAGTTTACTTTATTAGACCAAAATTCACCATTAAGTAATTGCACATAATCTTTACCATATGGAACTATAAAATGCAGCAGAGATGCTTCCTACAAGCCTGAAAGAGACAGATTGATGACCCTGAAAACAAGAGCAAAACCAAGTCCAAACGCCTTAGGCTAGTCCCAATCTACCTTGCCAGGATGTATGTTCAATTCCAGCCCTACAAAGAAATCCATTCATTACCAGCATATCAGTGTCATTTCCTCCTCTGAGTCATTGTTTTTTGCAATTTCCCCTATCTGGAATATCTTTCCTCTTTGATTTGGCAGAAGGAAGAAAGCATCCATTCATTCACTACATATTAGGCACCTACTTTGTGTACCAGTGAACAGACATCTCTTAAAACCGGATGGTGTGCGGATTAAGGGTGCAGGCTCCAGATCCACACGGCCTGAGCTGGAATCCTGGCCTCGCTCCAAATGGCCTGTGTGACCCTGCACAAGCTGCTTACGCTTTCCGTGCTTTACTTTCTTCTCTGTAACATAGGGCTATGAATGGTATGTATCTTCTAGAAATGCTGTGGGTTTTAAATGAATTAGCAGCAGTTATGGGCAAGAGTTAGAGGACAGTAAGTAAACACTCAATAATTAAGATACTGTCATAGTTAACTCCACTTATCCAGGTTCTACACCTTTCTTTCAAGCCTGGTCCAAATTTCTACTCCCCTGAGAATCTTTGCCTTGACTGCTCCAGCCCAGAGATTGTTAGCCTCCTTTCTTTCCACACTTATTCCCTGGATAGAAACAGGACTTAACTTCCATGTCAACACTGATCAATAAGTAATGACTGCCTAGAAGTCAGGGTTAAAGAGCAATAGGAGGCCAATTCCAGAATCTCCGAGAGGGAAAATTATATGTAAGGATCAATGAGTGATGTGCGATATAAATTAGGAAAAGTAGCATGTCAATGTTCAGCTATATATTTGAGTAAAATTATTCTGTCTTCTGCTTCCCATGTATTGTGGTTATATTTGGATACATTATTTAATTTCTGAGCCCCAGTTTTCTCATTTGCAAAAAATATTTTTAAGAATAACATCTCAGGGGATGCCTGGGTGGTTCAGGTGGTTAAGCATCTAACTCCATCTCAGGTCATGATCTCACAGTTCGTGAGTTCAAACCCCACATCAGCACCTGTCTGGGATTCTCTCTTTCTCTCCATCTCTCTGCCCCTCCTCCACTGACAACTGCCCCCCACCTTTCAAGATAAAAAAGCTTTCAAAATTTTTAAAAATTAAAATAGTATCTCTCAGTACCGTTAGGGATGTAAAATGAGATGTCGCATATGAAACACCTAGTTAGAAGCTGGCCTACAGTAAGAATTTATTTAACATTATTATTATTAAGTTTATCACCAACCAGCACCACCACCAAGTGAGAACAGTTCATATGATGCCTTAGAGTGTGAGAATTTTTAAGGCCTTGCCCCATCTCCCTGGGTAGTGACCCTCCAGCGCCCAACACCTGCTCTGGTAGAGTGGGTCCTCAGTGTACATCTGTGATGCAGGTGACACTGGTTGTGACAATGTCTTCTCTCCCACATCCAGCTGAGGAAAGTCAAAGCTAGCAGATGAATGAATTGCTGAAAGGCCTCTCTTCCTTGAGCCAACACTGCTTCTTTGCTGATACACGGAGAGCAAAATGAAAGAAGACAAAATATCAGATGGGTTTTTCCTCCAGGGGAAATCCATGGCAATTCCTCTTTGCTGCAAGGGAAGCTGCTCACGCCACAATTCAGCCACGCTAAGGTTTTGCATCCCACCGCTATAGGCTTTGTGCTAAATATGCTGAAAGAAAGCAAAGAAGGACCGAGTGACAAAGTAACCCCTGGAGGTGGAAGTAGGGGGGAAGCAGCAGAGCTTTCTCAGTATTTTATTTTATTCTCACATTTAACAGGACTCTGCTGCTGTGAGACTGTTCGAGGCACTGTAAAAAAGAAAAAAAGGATGCCATTGCCCCAAGGTGTAATGTAAGAGCACAGCTACTGAAATACATGAGAGAAGAGTCTGGAACTGCTCTTTGCAGCCACACCAGAGGCCAAGAAAAGGCCGCAATACACCATTCACCAGAAGAGGATAAAGGACACATTTGGCCATTTTTTTCCAAGAAAGGGCATTTTTTCCTCTCTGTATCTTCTGTAAAGCAGCAGATTTGGAATTATTAAAGGCTCAGTCTGGGAAGTACCACTTTCAGCAGTGATTAGTTATGTGTATCCTGGGGTTGGATTTTTTTTTTTTTACTTTTTTCTATATTTATTTAAGAGAGAGACAGAGCATGTACACAATTGGGGGAGGGAAAGAGAGAGGAAGAGAGAGAAATCCAGGCAGGCTCTGTACTGTCAGTGAGGAGCCTGACGCGGAGCTCGAACTTACGAACTATGAGATCATGACCTGAGCCGAAATCAAAAGTCAAGCACTTAACCGACTGAGCCACCCCGGTGTCTTGTTTTTGTTTTATTGGGGTTTTTTTTTTTAGTCTTTATTTATTTTGAAAGAAAGATTGTGCACGTGTGCAAACAGGGGAAGGGGCAGAGAGAGGGAGAGAGAATAGATAGCTTTTGAGTCCCTCTCTCACATTTCCAGAGCATGCTGACAGCATTTCTGCAGCACTACTTCATTTTAAATTTGCTATTCAGAAGTAGTCCCTTTATTTGCATAAGCTCGCTGCTCATTATCCAGATGGAAAATCCAAGGCTCAGATGCATTAACTGACCTGAGATCACACAATTATGAAGTGGCAAACAGGTGTAAGTTCACTGAATTCTAGCCTGCTGCTGCTTTGCAAGGCCATGACTGTTTTTGCAGAGCCCTGATCTACAAGAGAGAACTTCGCCCCCAAAGGTCTGCTGATTCCTCACATTCTAAGACTAGGCAGAGAGGGAGCAGGAATCTGGTGCTCTCCTGAGAACAATTATCATAAGAAAGTATTACAGGAGTTTTCAATGAGTGTTTACTAAAATTCTAGTACTGTACTTTGATTTTGAAATAAGCATTTTACCTTGGAATAATAACTAAATTCACAGAAAAGTTATAAATCTAGTACAGATAGTTCTCTCATGCCCTTCACCCAGTTTCACCCAACATGAACATCTTACATAATCATGGTGCATTTGTCAAAACTGAGAAATTAACACTGGCCCATTACCATTAACTAAACTTCAGACTATCCAGATTTTGCCAGTTTTCTACTAATGCCCTCCGTCTGTTCCAAGGAGCAATCCAGGATACCACATGGCATTTAGAACTCCATTACATTTATCACATTATCCAGCCATCATCTCGGAAGCCTCCTTAAACTTAAGAGTCTCAGTATTTTGAAGACAGACCCCATATCCTTCCTGATGCCTACCTTTGCTCAGCACATTGGAGGTACACAACATTTGCTGATTAATCTAGCAACCCCAAAAATCCCATTTACTCATCATTATGAAAATCTGGACACTCAGTCTTTTTTTTAAATTTTTTAATGCTTTTTATTTATTTTTGAGAGACAGAGAGAGACAATGCGAGCAGGGGAGGATCAAAGAGAGAGGGAGATACAGAATCTGAAGCAGGCTCCAGGCTCTGAGCTAGCTGTCAGCACAGAGCCCGACGTGGGGCTCGAACCCACGAACTGAGATCATGACCTGAGCTGAAGCCGGATGCTTAACGACTGAGCCAGCCAGGCGCCCCTGGACACTCAGTCTTAAAGTGCTGGCATATTTTTTTAAAAAGATTGAGGGAAGCATGTTCAAAAAGGAGTAACAATTTCTGCTGACACTACAAAGCCAGCTATTCAAATTCAGAATAAATAACAAAATGCAACACATCAGCTGGGAAGAGAAAACAGTCCATTAAACACTCCAACAGCACCACCTTTCCCTTCTCCCGAGTCTGATAACCCTTCCACCATATCCAATAATCCACCAAATGAGAAATCAAAGGAGAATAATGGGATTTTTAAGAACTTGGAAGAAATGTAAATACAATTTTAATCAGTCTATTGCATGGACCAGAATTTGTAGCACACCGTTAAATATTCTCGTCCTGGAGCTGGTATCTATATATAGTGGTTAATTGTGCAAATTCCCCAGTTCCTCAATGCCATGATTCCAAACCAGCTGTTAAGTACAGCTGGTTTTTTTCCCCTAAACAAAGGCAGTTTTTTAAAGTGGAAGCAAGGGGAAAATGGAATAAATGATTTAAACAAGCAAATAGAACCGAACTTTCATTCTGCGAGAAACCATTTTGAAGTGCTAAAAATGTGACAATAGTTTCCCTTGGATATTATGCTTCCCACACAAAATACATAAATGTTGTCTAGAGTAGGTCGAAATGGTTCGGGGTAAATAACTCAGTGGGAAATAAAATGCCCTTAATATTACTTTAGGTGCTCTAAGCAGTCTTGTAAGAAATAGTTCTTATACCTTTCATGTCTAAGAAACATCATGCAAATGCCTAAAGCAACCTATATTTTTCGGTTGAAAGTATTTTATCCTTATCTGATTTCTCATTCTCTTGAGTATACCACTGTTTGCCTCGTAGTCTATAATAAAAACATGCATATGTAGACAATTAAACACAGACACACGTAAGAGTGGCACACAACGGGTAGACAAAGATAACGAGGTTTTTGAGGGAAGTACTACTGATTTGGTAACCCAAGAGCTTCTGGTATAGAAAACTCAAGTACTTGAATAAGGAAGGAAGTAAAGCACGTTTATTTCAGGTTGTAGGACTGTCACTTTTGCCTTATTCTATCCCTTAAATATCGATGAAATCTCAACAAAGGAGTTTTATACCTAGAGCTGCCACACTGTTGTTATTTCCTCCAAAGAGAAAACCCCCAAGTTCACTGACATGTCTAACAGGCACTAGAATCCCAATGCCTTGTGTTTTTTTTTTTTTAATCTGTAAAATTGAAATAATACCTCTTTTAAAAGTTGGTAAAAAAAATTAGTGAGCTCATTCATTCATTCATTCACTAAACAACTATTAAATATATATCTAATATGTGCCAGATAAGAAGTAAAGATAGAAAGCGAGAATAGAAACAACTCAGTCTCTGCCCTGATGGGAGCCACAGCCTGTGACGCTCCTCGTAAAGGCATCAATTAAAGAAGGACATTGAAACAGTGGCTCTTGAACTCAGGTGCACTGGAATGATCAGCACAACATGTATTTCTGGGTTCCATCCCGAGAGTCTCTGGTGCATCTGGCAGGGGTGGAGTGGAAGAATTTGTACTTCGAACACATTCTCAGGTGGTGCTAATGCTGCCAGTGTCTGGATCATATGTTTGAGAACCGTTGCATTAAGCAGCATAGAATTATGACTTTACCAAATGTTGCAATGGAGAAATATGTGGAGTCTACAGAACTCTTAATAGGGGGATTTGATATGATTAAAGGAGTTAGAGATGCCTTCCCAAAGCCAATGAACTGAAATCTGACTTTGTGTAGGAGAATATAAGAAGGTGAAAAAGAAAATTCTAGGTATTAGGAACAGCATGTGCAAAGCCCCATGGGGAGAAGGAACAGGGCACGAATAACTGAGGGAACACCGGTGTGGCCTGGCATGCAGAAAATGGGGGCAGTGACCAGGACTGGGGCTGAAGAGAGATGCAGGGCCTCGCAGGTTTGCAGTAGTTACTATTATTCTGTGAGGCTTGGACAGGCAAGGAAGGCTGGTGAGCAACAGAGTGGGTGACACAACTAGAGGGCTCACGGTGTGAAGAGTTGTTTCTGACTTCCTCTGTTGAATGATCAGTGTATACAGCCCCTCTCCAGAGTGTATCCCACCATCAGTGCTCAATTTGTCTTACATGGATCCTGGCTCTGCCAATTACAGCCTAGGTGGGTTGCACACAATTCTAAGTGTCATATGCAAAATGCTGATGATAATTCTTTCCTCATAAGTTTTAGGAGGACTGATTGAATTTATGAAGTATATAGGTACTTAGACCCATGTCTGGCACAGTACATATTCAATTTTTAGTTGTCATTATCATTATTCACTGAGAACATTTTTAAAAATACTGTATCCACAGGGGCAAGAAAAAATACATTTAACTTTCTTAAAAGCCCTTTCAGGTAACATATCTTACTATAAAATGACAATGGCTTATACCACAAAGGAAGAGAGTAGACTCCCTAAATAGCCCCAAAACCCAAGCAGTTTCAGTGTCAATGAAGTTAAGAACTTAAAGGCAGAAATCCATATGACTCCCCTTTCTAATCCCAAATATAAGCTCCAGAGATAGATAATTATTTTCCTGTTATCACTGGTATACATGTACAGGAAAAATCACAGTATATATAGGGTTCAGTGCTACCTGGGATTTCAGGCATCCACAAAGGGGATGGGTAGGTCTTGGAACAGATTTCCCATGGATAAGGGAACTATCTATATCTTAGCCCACTTGGGCTCCTATAACAAAGATATCATAGATTTGGTAGCTTAAACAATAAACATTTGTTTTTACAGTTTATTTTATAGTTTTCAAGACTGGGAAGTCCAAGATCAAGGTACCAGTGGATTTGGTATCTGGCAAGAGCCTGCTTTCTGCTTCATGGACAGCTAACTTCTCACTGTGCCCTCAGAAGGCAGAAGCGGCAAGGAAGCTCTCTGGGGTCCCTCTTATGAGGCCACCAATCTCATTCATGAAGGTTCCACCCACATGAACTTATCACCTCCCAAAGCACCCACCTCCTATACCATCAGTTTAAGGATTAGGATTTCAACACATAACTTTGGGAAGGACACAGTCAGTACCTAACCCCCACATACTTCCTGCCCACTGTTTCTCAAACTTTAAGATGTCTATGAATCAGATGAATATGCTGTTAACCTATATAACACAACTGAATATGTCTTGGGCGGGGCCCAGATTCTGCATTTCTAACAAGGTGCTGCTGTGGCTCCAGGAGGTAACACTGTTGGGCAAGGTCCTTATCCATGAAGAAGCTTCCATGGACCTCTCCACTCACTGTCCACTTCCGTCCCCTCCACAGCAGGCACATACTCCCCTGGAAGCAGCCAGCATTAGAGGAAGACCGAGGAGAGTCCTTAATTAGAGCAGGGTGGCAGGCTCACATGTGCCCAGGACTTAATGAGACACTCAGAGTCACTTCACCCACTTTTGGGAGTTTAATGAGGGCTAATGGTTGTGATTTTAGATTAGCACTGGTTACGAAAACAGACTGACAGGAGACACAACCCACAGGAAATAGAGGGGTGAGGAAGAAGGAGGGACAGGAGGGAGGGACATGACGGAGAAACAATAGGAACACAGCAGCCAGGCTCTCCCCTGAGCTAGTCCATCCCCAAATTCACATCACCACACCAGAGACAACCTTATAATTAATTAACTGTAAAGGGAATTCATTTATCCCCATGTGAAAAAATATTCTCTGCTTCCTTCACTCAAAACACCAGGAATGCCTTGGAGGGCAGCTGACTTCCTTTACCACCTTGCACTCTTCAGATTACCTCAGGTAGCCCTGGAATTCCTGTTTACAGCTTCTTCTGGGTCATAGAGACCACAGTGGAGACATTAACTGTGAAACTGTAAAGAATGCATACTTTAAAAAAGGTGAGTGAGGCTTGAATATAACCAGTATTATAGCCAAAGCTCAGTATTTCTGTTTTTTTAAAAAAATTTTTTTAAATGTTTTATTTATTTTTGATACAGAGAGAGACAGAGCATGAGACGGGGAGGGGCAGAGAGAGAAGGAGACACAGAACCAGAAGCAGGTTCCAGGCTCTGAGCTAGCTGTCAGCACAGAGCCTGATGCAGGGCTTGAACCCATGAACGTGAGATCTGACCTGAGCCGAAGTCAGAGGCTTAACCGACTGAGCCACCCAGATGCCCCAAGTATTTCTGTTTTTTTAAAAGGCTTCAGAGAACCGGAAAGGTCTTACTGTCTCTCCTCATGCTAAGCGACATGACAAAACAGTCTGCCCCACCTTAGTGGGAATTATCCCTGTCACTCTTAATGTTGATTTGATATATTCTCAATATTTTAAACTGTCATGATGGAATTCTGGAAAACTGCTCCTCTGGGTCCCTGAGTAATGAGCTGTCAAAGGGAAATTGGAGGAAGGGTCAGCCAGCACCGGTAACGTGAGCGCTGAGAACTCTGGCCCTCAGAGAAAAAACACCCCGAGAGTCTAAAGTCTTTGGCCTTCACCAACAGGAAAAAACATGAAAATACTACAAGGTGACTGCAAAAGGTGCTTTGGGATTTTACCTATATGAGTACCCTAATGGTGAAGGCTGGCATGCGTGGGCTAACAGCAGGGATGGTGAGTTTAAGGACGGGGCCCCTGACCTTTCTTGGTAGGGAGTGGCCAAAGGGAAGTGAGCAGGGGAAAATCTTGTGTAACTTCTCTAGGGATCTCAGGTCTTGTTTTAATACAGCTTCCTCCATCACCTTATCATTGTAGCTTTGAAAACATCAGATCAGCATTTTACCCTTTAAAAATGTGGGAAAGACACACCAGCTTACCCAACCTCCCAATTTGGCTGCTTTTCATCTAGGATCAAAAGAGATAATTAAGCATAGCACGGTCGCCTGCACGCCACCATCTGAGACTTCCTCTAAGCTTGAAGCTCCTGCGATTGGTCCTTCTTTACCTAAGGGAATATGTGCTCATTCATGGGCCCAGGATACAGTAGCTATACCTTCTGTGTAAATGTTTGAGACTAAGGGTGTCCTTCTGCAGCAAAGAAACCCTGTGAGCACCTAAACCCCATAGACTATTTCACAACACACAGAGAGACCCTGCCGCCTGGAAGACAATGAGAAATGTAGAAATGTAGAATGCCATCTGCTCTGGAGGGTACATAGACAGACAAGCAGAGAAGAAAGCTTAGAACAGTAGAGAATAAGATCTACCTTCATGAGGAATGACCTGACCTGAAACACTGACCTGTAAGTGTTCTCCAGGCCAACCAAAGGGTGGGGGCCAGGTAGAAGGGGTGGCATTAACAAGAGCTGGATTCAAGATGCCTTCTGTGACATTCCAGACAAGGAATCCCTCTGATCCACTTACAAAGATGTCATCCTCAAACAAAGACCCAAGAACCAGGCAGGGTTTTGGAGGCTGAAATGCCTAGAGATCAGTAATTCAGCCTAATATTAGACTAGTGAAGATTATGGGAGGGGCTCATACCTACAGAAGACTTCCATGACAGGACAGGCAAACCCTACAAAGAGCACCTTCACAACACTTACTGGGAAATGAACAGGCAGGCATGTGATTGGCAGTTCCTGCACCAGCTCATGGGCCTGAAGGCGCAGAAAATTGGGGGAGAAGAGATGGGAAACCCAGAAAGACAGACCCTAGAGGGAGGGGATTTGGATGCTTCTGCCTCCCCCCTCTTAGGCACCTTCTCACAAACCACCCCTGCATTCCCACTATGATGAAGAGAAAGGCACACTGGGATTACAAATGAATGAAACAAATGAAATTCATAAAATAAATTAATAACTCTGATTTTCCCAGACCATCAGCCTCAGACTTGAATTTGTTGTTAGTGTGCTCTCTTCTTTGTATTTCTTGGACTACAATAGAATATACCCACAGGCAACTGGAACTAACAAGGTGTCTCAACAACCAGTAAACTCTTAAATCAAAACTTTATAAAAATGAAATAAGGAGAAATCTGAGACCCTAGACGAAGGGCACCGAAGGTGAAATGAACATAAAAGCTTTCCTTAATAATAGTGCTAGGCAATCCACAGGTATCGGTGGGGGCAAAGTGATGAGTTCTGATTGGCTGATTATACTGGATTTGTTTCTCATTTGTCAACTTAGAATCAATAATTTCTGTGCATTTCTAGAGCTATCTCTTTACCACAGGGCCCACGTCCATCCATCAGGAGGCCCACGGTAGAGCCAGGAAGAAGTCGCTGCTCAGCCCATTTGACAATTTAATTGGTTCACTTCCTCAGGAAATTATTTTTCTCCTCGTCTCTAAGTTTCTAAGAGAAATCAGCAGAAGGTGGCCTGACTCTCTCATTTAGGATTTTGTGAGAAAAGAGCATCCAACTCTACCCAACAGAAGGCATTTCTGATTTGGGTGGCTCTGCCTTCCACGCTGCCCTTCATGTGAGCAGAGTTAAAAAGCTACCTGTTCAGCAGCTTTGGTTCTACTCTAGACCCAGCATAGTCACTTTGGAGGAAAGTGCTGAGGGCCAATGTTCATTACTAGTTACAGCTGCTCCAGACACAGCATTTGTATTTGCACATTTTAGCTCAATTCAATTGATTGGATGAACTTTCTCCAAAAACAGAAAAGTCCTTGCTTGGCTCTCTCCCCCTCACCTCCCATACCTGAATCATCAACATGGTCTGCCAGTTCTAAACCCAAATCTTCCAATCTGCTCATCTATTTCTCTCCCTGCTACCACGGTCTGAGACTCTTTACTGTGTCCCTTTTGTTTTTCTGTTTGCTGACCCTCTCTTGTCCTATCTGGGCACTGTAATCCAGATGGTCATTTAAAAAGAAATCTCATTATGTCAATCTTTTGTTTAAACCTTTCAGTGGTTCCTCCTTGAAGATGAGACCCCTAACTTGCTCATTCCTGACTTTGGGTTTGTGACCATATTACTGTCTTTGTCCCAAATGCTCCCCACTACTCTAGTTCTTCCATGGCTAAGTCCTACTAGACTTCATTCATTCCTCACTTTATATCCAGGTACTCCTGCCTTGACCACTGGCTTCCCCCATGGTAACACTATCACACTTGCAAGCTCTGTAAGAATCAGAGCTCTGTTTCATTCAGTTATATATCCCTTGAATCTGACCCAGCACTCAGCCCTGTGTAGGTACTCAATAAACATTTGTGATATGGAATTGAATTGGAAAAGGGAAGAGGGAAGACAGAATGAATAACACCCCACACCCACATCTCCCCCAGAGTAGGCACTTTATCTAATTGTTTCACCAGCTCTCAGGAGCTCTTTGCATGGA
Source organism: Helogale parvula (assembly GCA_004023845.1). NCBI lineage: Eukaryota > Metazoa > Chordata > Mammalia > Carnivora > Herpestidae > Helogale > Helogale parvula. Next base: position 388 of record PJEM01017182.1, on the reverse strand, counting down.
AAATGAAAGTGCTGGGGCACCTGAGTAGCTCAGTCAGTTAAGCGTTCGACTTCGGCTCAGGTCATGATCTCACAGTCCACAGGTTCGAGCCCCGTGTCGGGCTCTGTGCTGACAGCTCAGAGCCTGGAGCCTGCTTCAGATTCTGTGTCTCCTTTTGCTCTGCCCCTCTCCCGCTCCTCTCTGTCTCTCTCAAAATAAAATAAACACATAAACATTTTTAAAAAAAGAAAATAAAACTGCTTAAATAAGTACACTTATGATAGAAATGTGACTGATTCCCAAACACACTGGGAGAACATCCCATAATGAACAAAGGATTTAAAGCAAGGTACAGGGAAAAGAGGCAGTACTGGACTAATAGGGGCTGACAGTATGAGAATGGGGTCAG
>PJEM01017181.1:0-23029 GCA_004023845.1 Helogale parvula | reverse complement strand
TATCAGATAAAGGGCTAGTATCCAAAATATACAAGGAGCTCACTAAACTCCATACATGAAAAATGAATGATCCAGTGAAGAAATGGGCAGAAGACCTGAATAGACACTTCTCCAAAGAGGACATCCAGATGGCCAACAGGCACATGAAACGATGCTCAGCGTCACTCATCATCAGGGAAATTCAAATCAAAACCACACTGAGATACCAACTCACACTGGTCAGAGTCGCTAAAATGAACAAATCAAGAGAATATAGATGCTGACAAGGATGTGGAGAAACAGGCACCCTCCTACACTGTTGGTGGGAATGTAAACTGGTGCAGCAGCTTTGGAAAACAGTGGGGGGGGCTCCTCAAAAAACTATCGATAGAACTCCCCTATGACCCAGCAATAGCACTTCTAGGGATTTACCCAAAGGATAGAGAAGGGCTGATGCATAGGAGCACATGTACCCCAATGTTGTTAGCGGCCCTTTCTACAATAGCCAAGTCATGGAAAGAGCCTAAATGTCCATCAACTGATGAATGGATCAAGAAGATGTGGTATACATATACAATGGAGTACTAAATGGCAATGAGAAAGAATGAAATATGGCCATTTGTAGCAAAGTGGATGGACCTTGAGGGTGTCATGGTAAGCGAAATAAGTCAGGCAGAGAAGGATAGATACCATATGTTTGCATTCATAGGTCTAACAGGAGAGACCTGGCAGGGGACCATGGGGAGAGGAAGGGGGAAAGAGAGTGAGAGAGAGTGAGGGACACAGATCAAGGGAGATTACTGAATACTGAAAATGGACTGAAGGGGGAGGGGGAGGGAGGGAGGGAGTAATGGTCATGGTGGGGGAGCACTTGTGGGGAGAAGCACTGGGTGTTATATGGAAACCAATTTGACAATAAACTATTTTTAAAAAATAAATAAATAAATAAATAATAAATATTTAAAAATTAAAAAATAAAGGGAGAAAAAATGAAAAAAAATTAAGTTAAAAAAATGAGCAGAAACCTATACGCACCTGAGTGGCTCAGTTGGTTAAGTATCTGACTCTTGGTTTCAGCTAAGGTCATGGTCTCACAGTGCCATAAGTTCAAGCCCCATGTCAGGCTATTTGCTGGCAGTATGGAGCCTGTTTGTGATTCTCTCTCTCCTTATCTTTCTGCCCCTCCTTTGGTCATGCTATCTCTGTCTCTCTCAAAAATAAATAAACTTTAAATTGGGCAGAAGACATGAACAGACATTTTTCAAAAAAAAGACATCCAGATGGCCAAGAGACATAATACTGTTGGTGGGAATGCAAACTTGGGCAGCCACTCTGGAAAAGAGTATGGAGGTTACTCAAACAGTTAAAACAGATGTACTCTATGACACAGTAATCACACTACTAAGTATTTACCCAAAGTATTAAAAAATACAAATTTAAGTGGCACATTCACCTCAATGTTTATAGAAGCAATATTTACTATAGCCAAAGTATAGAGGCATCCCACACGTCCATTGATAGATGGATGGGTAAAGAAGATGTGGTATATATACCCAATGGAATATTATTCAGCCATAAAAAATAATGAAATCTTGTCATTCACAATACCATGGTTAGAACTTAAACAAAATAAGTTAGTCAGAGAAAAATAAATACCATACGATTTAACTCATATGTGGAATTAAAGAAGCAAAATAAATAAGCAAATAAAAAGAGAGACAAACCAAGAAATAGACTCTTAATTATTTTTTAAGATAGTTTTTTAAAAATAGTTGTCAAATTGGTTTCCATACAACATCCAGAGCTCTTCCTCACAAATGCCCCCACCATGACCATTCCCCCCATATTTCTTTCCTTTCCCTCTTGAGACACCATAAACAATAACAAATGAAAAATAATATAAATATCTAATAAAAAGAGAACAGCGGAGTGGTTGTTAGTAGATGAAAGATTTCAATAAATTTTTTGAAGCAGAGCAGCAGCTTGGAATCAAAACAACACAAGGGAGGGGAAGCCACAACCTAGAATATTCAAACAGAATTGAAGAATTCAATAGACAGCAGGAACTTAGGACAAGAGCAACAGAGGATGAGTGTACGCTGGAGTAAAAAATTTGAATTTATTATAAAATGAGTTGACTGGGTCCCTACTCCTCAATGTGCAGAGTTTTGAGCAGTCAAGCATCAAAGGTCAGGGATTTTTAATCAAAGGAAATTGATAATCCTGAGGAAAAAAGAATTGTTTGACATTTAAGAGTACCCTGGTGCCCCAACCAATAACCCCAAAGTGAAGCTCACCTTCAGATCAAGTTTGTTCAATTATGCATAGATCATATTTATGGTGCCCCACTCTTAAAAATAAACCATTATGTTGTATACTTGAAATGAATATAGTGTTATATGTCAATTACACCTCAATTTAAAAAAATGGACAAGCAAAAGTCATAATATTTGAGAAAAAATCTCCAATAGTAAAAAGAGCAAACAAGATAAATAGAAAAACAAAAGTTTTGAGAGGAAAAGACATAATGAGAAGAACAGAAGAGAATTTTTAAAACTAATTAGATTCCTCAGGGAGATTTGGGAAGATATCTTTTTGATAAAATAATAGCAACTTGCTGTGAAAAAGAAAGTATTAAAGTTAAAAATACCCAATGAAAATTTTAAAATAATTACTGGAATAAGCAATTTTAAGATAAGGAGCGGAAGATAAAGTAGAGAAAATTTAGAAAGCAGAACAAGAGGACAAAGACAAGTGAGAAAAAAAATATAAGAAAATTAGAGAACCAATCGAAGAAATCTAACATCCAGCTAATGAAAGTTCTAGGAATAGATAACAGAAAATTCAAGTGAGAACATTATGAAAGGATTAACATAATAACATTTTCTAAAGCTGAAAGATGCAAATCTCTGAATTGAAAAGACCCACCAAAGGCCCAGAACAGTAAGTTAAAGATTCACACTTAGGCACGTTATTGTGAGATTTCATAACATGAGAGATTACAGAAACAATCAAAATGATTCCAGAGAGAAATTTGAGGTCATTAACAAAGGATCAGAAACCAAAAAGTCTTCTTTTTCTTCCAGAATGGTGTCAGAGTTTTCAACATCAGATGTGTTGAGTAATAACTTCAAATGCTAAGGTTATATCCAGCCTGACAATCAATCAAGCGTAATAACTGAATTGTGCCCCTCTCCCAAATACTCATATGTTGAAGCCTAAACCTCCAGTGTGATGGTATTTGGAGATTAGGTCTTTGGAATGTAATTAGGTCATGAGGGTGGAATCCTTATGATGAGTTTAGTACCTTTATAGGGAGAGACACAAGAACACTCTCAGTCATGTGAGGACACAGTAAGAAGACAGCCATTTGCAAGCCTAGAAGTGAGTCCTTATCACCAATGGAATCAGCCTGAACCTTGACCTTGAATTTCTCAGGTTCCATAACTGTAAGATTAAAATTTATGTTTATGTTACCCAATCTATGGTATTTTGTTATAATACTCCAAATTGACTAATACAAAAATAGATTTAAAAAGATATTTTAAGATGGATTATTTCATGATAATTTATTGCACAGATATACTATAATGTATTTAACCAATTTCCCAATGATGGACAAGGGTTGCTTTTAGACAGTGTATAATTATAAATTATACACCCATTACAATGGATAACTTCATATAAACATCACCTTATATGTATCTATACATACAAATGTACCTATAAGATAAATTTTCAGAATTGCTGAGTCAAAAAGTAAATGCCTTGCTTCTAAGTCCTCCCCTCTGAATCCTCAGCCATAACTCTCCAGCTTATCAGCCTGCTAGAATTTGTCTTCATTGCCTGTACCCTCATAGTGAAAGTCAATTCTTCTACCTTTCCAATCATTCATTTGTCTATATTAAAATTTTGTTACAGTCTGTCACCTTGCTTATTTCCAGTTCTGTTCAATTCATACTTGGAGTTACAAAGAAATTCCAATATAATAAGAAATAAACAAACAAACAAAAAACAGTCAAAGTTGCTCTGGCAAAGGGTCGTGGGTGGCTCAGTAGGAAAGCATCCAACTCTTGACTTCAGCTCAGGTCATTATCTCACAGTTTGTGAGTCTGAGTCCATACCGAGCTCTGTGTGGACAGTGTGGAGTCTGCTCAGGATTTTCCCTCTTCTCTCTCTCTCTCTCTGATGAATCTCTCTAAAGGTTTCTCCATTTTGTTGATCTTTTCCAATAACAAGTTCCTGGTTTTATTGATCTTCTTATAGTACTTTAGTTTTTATTCCATTTATTTCTTCTCTAATTTTATTATTTTAGTTCTTCTACTGGCTTTGTTTTGATTCATTTTTCCCTAGTTCCTATAGGTGTAAAATTAAGTTGTTTATTACAGATGTTTTGGCTTCCTGAAGTAAGCCTGTATTGCTGTAATCTTCCCTCATAGAATGGATTTTGCTGTATCCCAAAGATTTTGGAAATCTGTATATTCATTTTCATTTGTTTCCAAGTATTACTTTTTATGTCCCTTCCTTCTTCTTGTTTAATCCACTCATTGCTTAGTCACATGTTATTTAGCCTCCATATATTTTTATTGTGATTGATTTCTAGTTTCATATCATTGTGGTTGGAAAAGATGCATGACATGATTTTAGTCTACTTGAATTTTTTGAGACTTGTTTTGTGGCCTAACATGTACTATATTCTGGAGACGTTGCATGTGCATTTGAAAAGAATATATATTCTGCTGCGTTTGGATGGGCTGTTCTGAATGTATCTGTTGGGGCCATCTGGTCCAATATGTCTTTCAAAGCCAGTTTTCTTGTTGATTTTGTTTGGATCATCTATCTATTGATGTAATTAAAAATCCCCATTATTTTTATATAATTGTCAGTTTATTCCTTAATGTCTTTTAATAGTTGCTTTCTGTATTTAAATGCTCCCATGTAGGGTACACAAATATTTAGAATTGTTGCTCACTCTTGTTGGATCGTTCCCTTTATCATTATGTTTCTCGTTACAGTCTTTTAAAGTTTGTCGTGTCCAATATAAGTATTGCTACCCCAACTTTCTTTTTTGCTTCCACTTCCATGGTAAATGGTTTTCTATATCTTTCTCTTTTTAAAAAAATTTTTTTAATGTTTATTTATTTTTGAGAGACAGAGCATGGGGAGCGCAGAGAGAGAGAGAGAGAGAGAGAGAGAGATAAAGAGAGAGAGAGAGAGAGAGAGACAGACAGACAGAATCCAAAGCAGGCTCCAGGCTCCGAGCTGACAGCACAGAACCTGCGGGGCTGGAACCCACAAGCCATGAGATCATGACATGAGCTGAAGTCAGATGCATAACCGACTGAGCCACCCAGATGCCCCTCTATCTCTTTCTTTCAATCTGCGTGTGTATTTCAGTCTGAATTGAGTCAATTGTAGGCATCGTATGGATGGGTCTTGCTTTTTTTTTTTTTTTATCCATTTAGTACTCCTGTATCTATGGATTGGGGCATTTAATCCATTTACATTTAACAAAGAAGATGCGATATATATATATATATATATATATATATATATATATATATATATATACATTGTACAAAGACATGTATACTACACTGGCATTGGATATTGTATATTATATTGGACATTGAACATGTATATTACATTGGACATTGGACAAAGAAGATGTGAGATATGTACATATATAGGTACAGATATAGACAGATAGATAGATGGATGGATAGATAGATAGATAGATAGATAGATAGATAATAGGATATTACTCAACCATAAAAGAGAATTAAATCTTTCTACTTCCAACAACATGGATGGAGCTAGAGAGTATTATACTAAGAGAAGTAAGCCAGAAGATTGTCAGAGAAAAAAGAAATGGCATACGAATGCACTCATGTAGAATTTCAGAAACAAATTAGCAAAAATGAAAAAAAGAGAGAAGCAAATCAAGGAATAGACTCATAACTATAGAGAAGAAACTGATAATTATAAGAAAGCAGATGGATTGAGGTATGCATTAAATAGGTGATGAGGATTAAGGAGTGCACTTGTGATGATCACCTGGTGCTGTATGGAAGTATTGAAACACTATATTGTACATCTGAAACTATTGTTACACTGCATGCTAACAACTGAAATTTAAATTAGAAACTTAAAAAATAAAGGTAATTAATGATAAGCATGTACCTATTTTGTTAATTGTTTTATGATAGTTTTTATAGTTCTTCTCTGTTACTTTCTTCACTTGCTCTCTTTTCTTGTGGTTTGATGGCTTTTCTTTAATGATATGCTTAGATTCCTTTCTCTTTTTTTGTGTGTGTATTTATTACAGATTTTTGATTTGAGGCTACCACTAGGTTCATATATAGCATCTTATGCATATAGAAGTCTATATTAAGTTGATGGTGACTTAAGTTCGAACCCATTCTAAGAGTACTAAATTCTTACCTCCCACACATTTTACATATATGTCATACTATACATCCTTTGTTCAGTGAATCTTTGAGCTGAGTTACATACATATAATTTTTGCACTGATTTTGTCCTTTAATATCCAAATTGGTTTTTATAATTGATTAATCTACTAATTTTGTTATGTTTTCATTTACCCTTGAAACTTTTCCTTTAATATCTGTCTTACTCCTGATTATGGCCTTTTCTTTTCACTCAAAGAAATTCATTTAACATTTCTTGAAAGTTTGGTTCAGTTGTAATTAATTTCTTTAACTTTTGTTTGTATTGGAAACAATTATCTCTCCACTTTTAGATTATAACTTTGCTGCATAGTGTTCTTGGTTGCAGGTATTTCCATTTCAGTACTGTAGCATGCTACTCCCTTCTTGCTTGAAAATTTTCTGCTGAAAAATCAGCTGAAAGCCCTATGAAGTTTCTCTTGTATGCAATTATTTTACTTTTTCTTGGTGGTTTTAAAATTCTCTCTTTAGCACTACTTTTTGCCATCTTAGTTATTATGTGTCTTGGTTTAGACCTTGAGTTTATTTTGTAGGGGACCCTCTTTTCCTCCTGTATCTGGATGTCTGTTTTCTTCTTGAGATTGGAAGAGCTTTTAGATATTATTCCTTCAAATAATTTTTTTGCTCCATTTTCTCTTCTCCTTATGGGATCCTTATAATCCAAACGTTATGCTTAATGATGTCACTGAGTTCCCTTATCATTTTTTATTCTTCTTTTACTTTTTGCTATTCAGCTTGTTTGTTTACCATTACCCTGTATTCTGGGTTCTTGATCCATATTCTGCCTTCTCTAATATACTATTGATTCTCTCTAGTGTATTTTTTAAGTTTATATATTTATTTTTGGGAAAGAGAGAGAGAAAACTCATAGGTAAAATCAAAAAAGGAGAAAATCACTGACATCTATGAAGTATTTTAAGAGAATATTATGAAAAAATTATATGCCAACAAATTGGACAACCTAGAAGAAATGGATAAATTCCTAGAAACATAACCTTACAAAATTGAATCACGAAGAAATATAAAGTTTAACAAACATATTACTAGCAATGAATGCAAATCAATAATCAAAAACTCCCAACAAACTTAAGTCAAGGACCAGCTGGACTTACAGGTGAATTCCAGCAAATATTTAAAGAAGAATTAACACCTAGTATTCTCAAACTATTCCAAAGAATAGAAGAGGGAGGAAAACTTATAATTTCATTCTATGAGACCATAATTATTCTGATACTAAACCCAGACAAAAACACACACACACAAATACAGGATAATACCTCTGATGAACATAGGTGTAAAAATCCTCACCAAAATATTAGAAATTACACACAACAATGCATTAAAATCATTCACAATGATCTAGTGGGATTTATTCCAGGGATGCAAGTATGGTTCAGTGTTCACAAATAAATCAGTGTTCACAATGATCTAGTGGGATTTATTCCAGGGATGCAAGTATGGTTCAGTGTTCACAAATAAATCAGTGTGATACATCACATTAACAAGATAAAAGGTGAAAACCAAATGATTAGCTCAATCTTAAAGAAAAATAGTCTGACAAATTGCAACATTCATTCATGATGAAAACTCTCAACAAAGTAGGTCTAGAAAAAACATACTTCATCATACTAGAGTTCATATAAGAAAAAAACCCACAGCTAACATCATACTCAAGGTGATAAACTAGGAGAACTACCTCTAAGATCAGGAACAAGACAAAGATGTCCACTCTCGTCACTTTTATTCAAAATACTACTGGAAGTACTATCCACAAGCAAACAGACAAGAAAAAAAAAAGACATCCTAATTAGAAGTAAAACCATCACTATTTGCTGATGACATATCGAAAACACTAAAGACTTCTCCAGAAGGTAACTAGAACTGATCCATGAATTCAGTAAAGTTGCAGGACACACAGTTAATATACAGAAATCTGTTGCATTTCTACAAACTAATAATGAAGTATTAGAGAGATTTTAAAAACATCCCATTTACAGTTGTAAGTATAGTAAAATACCTAGGAATGAACTTAACCAAGGAGCTAAAGGACCTGCAGTCTGAAAACTATAAAACACTGATGTAAGGAATTGAATACAACTCCAAATAAATGTAAAGGTATTCCATGCTCACAGATTGGAAAAACTAATATTATTAAAATATCCATACTACCCAAAACAATCTGAGGATTTAATGTAATCTTTACTTAAACCCCAACAATGTGTGTTTTTTTTCACAGAACTAGAAAAAATTTTTCTAAAATTTGTATGAGGGACACTCGGGCGGCTCAGGTGGTTAAGAGTCTGACTCTTGATTTTGGTTCAGTTCATGTATTCACGGTGCTGTGTCAGCAGAGCCTGCTTGGGATTCTTTCTCTCCCCCTCACTGACCCTCCCCTGCTCGCCCATGCTCTCTCTCTCTCTCTTTCTCTCTCTCCCTCTCTCAGAAAAATAAATGAATAAGCTTTAAAAATAAAATAAAGTAAAATAAAATAAAATAAAAATATGTATGAAACTAATACCCCAAATAGCCAAAGAAGTATTAAAGTATTAGAAGAGAAAAACAAAACCAGAGGCATCACAATGCTAGATTTCAATGTATACTACACAGCTGTAGTAATCAAAACAGTGTAGTACTGGCATAAATATAGACACATAGGTCAATAGAACATACTAAAGAACCCAGAAAGAAACCCATGCTGATACAGTCAATTCACCTATGACAAAGGAAGCAAGAATATACTACAGAGAAATGACAGTCTCTTAGACAAATAATGCTGAGAAAACTGGACAGTTACGTGTAAAAGAATGAAACTAGACCATTTTCTTATACCATGCACAAAAGTAAGTTCAAAATGGATTAAAGATCTAAAAGTGAAACATTGAATCATAAAACTCCAGGAAGAAAACATAGGGAGTAATTTCTTTGACATCAGCCATAGAAACATTTTTCTAGATATGTCTCATCAGGCAAAGAAAAAAAGGTAAAATTAAACTACTGGTACTATACTAAAGTATACACACGTTTGCATATATTTTGTTTTGCACAGCAAAGTAAACCATCAACAAAACATAAAGACATCCTACTGAATGCGAGATATTTAATAAGTGGCTAATATCCAAAATATAGAAATATAAAAAATTAACACTGAAGAAAAAAAACAATACAATTAAAACTAGGCAGAGGATCGAAAGAGACATTTTCTAAAGAAGACCTACAGAGGACTACCAGACACTTGAAAAGATGCTCAACATCACTAATCATCAGGGAAATGCAAATCAAAATCACTAATTGTCAGATATCATCTGACATCTCTCAGAACGGCTAGAACCAAAAAGGCAAAATATTACAAGTTTTGGCTAGGATGTGAAGAAAAAGGATCACAGTGCACTGTTGGTGGGAATGTAAATTGGTGCAGCCCACCATGGAAAACTATATATATATAACTATATATATATAATGGAATATTACTCATCCATAAAAAATGAAATCTTATCATTTGCAACAACATGGATAGATCTAGAAGGTATAATGCTAAGTGAAATAAGTAAGTCAGAGAGAGACAAATACTATATGATTCCACTCATATGTGGAATTTAAGAAACAAAACAAATGAACAAACAAAAAAGAAGACAAAAAAATACCAGACTTAAATATACCAAAAAAACTGGTAGTGGCCAGAGGGGGAGGTGGGTGGGTGAAATAGATAAAGGGGATTAAGAGTACACATGGCTTGTGAGCACAGAGAAATGTATAGAATTGTTGAATCATTATATTGTACATCTGAAACTAATATAACACTGCATTTTTATTATAATTCAGTATAAAAAATAAAATTAGGAAAAAAACCCATTATTTTGGATTCTTTATTGGAGGAATCAATCATCAATGTCCATATTATTGGGTTAGGTTGTGGGAGGATTACTGTGATATTTTGGTGATGTCATATTCTCTGTATTCCTTGGAGCTACGCATTTCTGTTTTTACATGTGAAGAAGAAGCCAACTTCTTTTACTTTTACTTGATGTCTTAAGGTGTGAGATACTTATCATTGTTCCTGATTTATATTGTGAGGCTTTCTCTTACTTTGTGTGGACACACTGCTCCATATTTCTTCTTCCATCTTGTGAAAGAATTTTTAAGCTTTTATGTCTTCTCCCCATCTTATAATGCACCAGGCCAACTGCCGGAAAGCTTTCTTTTGTTTCCTGGAAGGTGGCACTACATCTTCAGCTGAAGATTTGTTCTTTTTCCCTTGCTGGCAAGCCCTGGCCCATTTTCTGCATGTGCCTCCTGTCTCCCCAAACTAGCTGTCACCACAGCCCTTAGCAGTGTGCACATTGAGCCAGCCATAGAATTAGTGGAGGTATAGATTTGGCATTGGGGTATTGGGGGTGTCAAAAACCAGTTGAGAGGATCTTCAGGTGAAGCCTTCCGAGCAGTTCATGGACAGGTTTCCTACCGGAGTCCACAATACAGTCAGCAGGAACTATACCCCTTTAATGCCCCCTGATATTCTTAGCTACCACTTTCCCAATCTCTTCCCACCTACCCGTCATGGAGTTGCCACTTTAATATTCTAGGTGCTGTGGGAGAGAAATGCGCTTTATTTAGTTAGGTTTTGCTTGTTTGTTTTTATTTGAGTGGGGTCCTCCACCACTGGGGAAGCAGGATACTCACTAACCTTTATCCCTTTTCCCCATGGAAGAGATAGTCAGCTTCAAGCTCTAAGCTATGTCACCTTGTGGGTAGGAATAATGCTTGGTGAAGTTCCTTTTACCCACGCCAATAAATCCAAACTCTTCTCTGTTTGTTCTCTTTTATTTTGTTGCTCCAATGGAGAGCTGAAACTTCTTCTCTGGAAACCTGGACCTTTACAAAGAGCCTCTCATTTGTGGGTATCTGTCCAAGTTTGTGTTCTCCAGGTGCTCCCAGATCATGGTTGACACAGGTCGAAGTGAGTTTACAGTCTCCCGCCAATCTCCAAACTCATATCAAGTTCTGTCTGTCTATTATTTGATGCACAGGTGGGTGAGACATCTGGTTTCCTTGGTGTATACTACTAGATCCCACAACTTGTACAAAGGCACTTTTGTTCTTGAATGGATGCCAAATTTTACTTGTTAAGGGTGGGGGACAACAAAAAAAGAACAACTTATGCTTCCATGATGGTAATGTTACTCCTCTCAGACCACATTTTGAATACCAAAACTCAGAAATGTATCCTAACTAGATGTACTTTAAATATAACTAGGAAGGTTTAAAAAAAAACTGATATGTGAACCTCATCCTTGACTCTTGAATACTGAAAACAAACTGAGGGCTGAAGAGGGAGGGGGGAAGGAGAAGGGGGGTGATGGTTATGGAGGAGGGGCACTTGTGGGGAAGAGCACTGGGTGTTATATGGAAACCAACTTGGTAATAAACTATTTAAAACAATAAAATAAAACCCTTATTCAATGGATGTAGCCTGGAGCATGAACATCAGCATACATATTTTAAGTTCTCCAGGTGTTTCCAATGTGTAGCCCTTGTTGAGAATGATTGCTTCTTTCTCTACAAAAACATTGCCTAATACAACTTTTCTGATGGTGAAAATATTCTTTAATCTGCACTGTCCAATAGAGTAGCCACTAATGAGATTAAGGAGCACTAGAAATGTAGCTAGCCAGACTTATAAAAAAGAAGAGAAAGAGCCCAAATAGCTAAAATCACGAATGAAGGAGGAGAGGTCACAACCAACACAACAGAAATACAAAAATTTATAAAAGAATAGAATGAAAATTATATGCCAACAAACAGCAATCTGGAAGATATGGATGAACTCCTAGATATACAAACTACCAACACTTAAATGGGAAGGAATAGAAAATTTGAACAGACCCATAACCAGCAAAGAAATTAAATCAGTAATCAAAACCTCTGGACAAACAAGAGTCTTGGGCCAGATGGCTTTCCAGGGGGATTCTACCAGAAATTTAAAGAATAGTTAATACCCATTCTTCTCAAAATTTTCCAAAAAGTAGAAATGGAAAGAAAACTCCCAAACTCATTCTATGAAGCCAGCATTACATTGATTACAAAACCAGATAAAAATTCCATTATAAAGGAGAATTACAGGTTGATTTCCCTGATTAATATGGATGTGAAGATTCTCAATACAATACTGGCAAATTGATTTCAACAGGACATTAAAAGAATTATTCACCACAATCAAGTGGGATCTATTTCTGGACTGCAGGTCTGTTCAATACTCACAAATTAATCGACATGTTACACCACATTAATAAAAGAAAAGATAATAACCATATGATTCTCTCAATAGATGCAGAAAAAGTATTTAACAAAGCATGGCATCCTTTCTTGATAAAAAAAAAAACCTCAAGAAAGTAGGGATATAAGGAACATTCTTCAACATAATAAAGACAATATAGGAAAGTCACCTCAAGATCCACCCTGAGAAACTTCAGGCTTAGATCATATCTATCTACAAGGTAGCCTAGTGGTCAAGAGTGTAAGCTCTGGAATCCCTCTGCTGGAGTCTTTGTTCTTCCACTAACTGTGTGACTTTGACAGTTTCTTAACTTTCTGTATCCTCTATAAAGTGGAAATAAAAACTCTACCTCATGGATTTATTGTGATAATGAAATGAGTTTATCCACCTAAAGGATTTAGGACAATGCTCAATAAATCCTTGCTTGTTATTATCTTCATTCTTATATCTATTAATTCGAATGGAAATAAAAGCTAGTGTTACCAGTAATTCCAGTAGAAGTCCCATGATTGGCCTCGTGTTGGTCACTTTCCATCCCCGAATCACTCACCGCAGTCAGAGGAACAATTTGTAGAAAAAGGGGGTATAATCAACCTACCTTGAACCGTGTGGACTGAAGGTGGAGATGGGAGGTTTCCTCAAAGGGAAATTGGGAAGACTGCTACCAGAAGAAGGAAAAGGATGCTGGGAAGGCAAAAACACCAAACTTTGAAGAGCAAAGATGCCCATACCACGAATGAAAAGGCATATATGTGAGAATGAAGAATTTCTTCAACCACTACTTTAAATAACTATCCCTGACCCCTCTCCTCATTCTAAAATAATAATATGATAATGATGGTGGTGATGATAATAATGATGACAATGACAATAACAAGGATGATGGGGCAGAATGCACTAGATAACTGACATTGCAAGAGTGCTAAGAAATAGTAATGAGGGCTTGGAAAATTTTTAAAAAGCAATATGTAAATGATTTTTTAATATACAGCATGCAATTCTTCCAGATTATCTGGATGATGGGTCATTTGTCAAAGAACAGATGGCTTTGGTGGCAATACTTTGTCCCCATTGAAAGAATTGAGTGAAAAACCTTTTGGGACATCTAATATAAGGCTTGTAGGAAGGTTCAGAAAAAATCTATGGCCCTGAAAATTATCTTCTTTATTTTTCACTATCCACTAGTTCTCCTGCAGGGATTTTTCTGATAGTGTTCAGCCTTAATTGTACACTAAAGGTTGGCATTTCTTTTTTAAATGAAGTGAGTCCAGTATACTTGCTTCTTGCTTTCATAAATGCATGCTATTCATTTCTATCGGGGACGTTTTCATTTCCATAGTTGGCTTAAGGAGCCAGGGGCCTCCCATCTGGACCCTAGTCTGCCTCTCCCATGCACGTTGATGCAATTTACTTTCTAGACAGCCACCCTAGATGACCTCATGTTCTCTTATGTTGTCCAAACACTTCTGCCACATTTTCTTCATCGCATTCTTCCCTTTGTTTCTTTTCACCATTGACAGTTCTGTCCATCCCCATAAATACAGTTCAGATTCTACCTTCTACCAAAGTTTTCAGAAATAACCCCATTCTGGATTAAGTTCTCACTATTGCCCTCCTATTGAACTCTCATTATAGTAGCTAATAGAGTCTACCTCAGGAGAGTTACTTGTGAGTGCATTTAACTTTTTGACTATTTATTTATTTATCTATTTATTTGAGAGAGAGAGAGAGAGAGAGAGAGAGAGAGAGAGAGAGAGAGAGAGAGAGAGAAGGGGATAGAGGCAGAGGTAGAGGAAGAGAATCCTAAGCAGGTTTCACACTCAGTGAAGAGCTCAACATGGGGCTCAATCTCACAACGCTTGGATAATGATCTGAGCTGAAATCAAGAGTTGGATATTCAATTGACTGAATCACCCAGGTGATCTGATCCTTGACTAGTTTGCAAGCAGCTTTCTCCCACCCCAGGGCAGAGACACTATCTCCAACTCTCTCTCTCTTCTCAATATAGCCTAAGAAAGGATCTACAGCATAGTAGACTCTTGTAAATGTTTGCTTATTCATCCTTTTGACAAATATTTATTGTATACCTATACTCTGCTAGTTACTGAGGATATAGCAGTAACTACAACAAACATTTGTATTCTCATGGTACTTATGATATATTATTGTATATTGTAATAAATAAATAAATATATCATATGTTAGGTGGGAATAAATGCTATTAAAAAAGGAAAGCATGGTAAAATGGATAAAGTGACAAGGGTAGAGGCTGTATTAGGAGAGTCAGGGAAGGCCTCCAAGAAAAGATGCCATTTGAGTAGAAAGATAACATAAGGGAGTTATACATGAGGATATCTAGAGAAAGAGTGGCTCAAACTGTGGAAATAGCAAGTATAAAGGTCTTGAAGTAGGAGCATCCAAGGAGGCCAGTGTAGCTGAAGCAGAATAAGTAAGGGAAAAAGTGTTAGGACGCAAGGTCAGAGAAGTAGTGTGGAGCCATATTGCATAGGGATTGTTAATCTGAATGAGTTAACAATAAATCAAGAAAGAGGAAGATGAGAACCTGACAGAATAAAAACGGGACTTATTGAATGAATTCTGGGCCCATCTCCAGTTTAGACTCCAGGGCTTACATCACACATAGTGCATTCACCTTCTAGTTTTAGCTCTTCCTTTTGCCCTTTGGTATTCATGTATCCACATTACCCCACAGTCACATAGTGTTTCTGTCCCAGGTTGAACCAAGGACTTTGACTAAACTGGGAACGCCCATGATTCAACCCTGAATAGGGATCTCAAAGAAGCTTGAGGCAGGAAATCCACAGAGTACTCTGGTTTCTAAACTGAACCAGTGGCCCAGAGAAGATTTATAAAAGCTGAGATGTTGCTTGCCTTACTCTTGAATGAATAACTTAAATTCTGTGTTATCTTCTTAATCTGTGTAAAGAGCAGAATGCTCCCTCCTCAAATATGTTTAACTACCTGAAGAAAGGTCCTTGATAACTCTCTTTTGGGTCCAGGCCATGAGTGGAATAGAAACCTGTTTTGTGGAGGGTGTTTGATGGAGATGGGAGGAGAAGAGATGAGATTGAGTTTTGAAATTTCATTGAGTGTTCTAGTGGAGGACATAGTGAGGAGGAGGAGAAGGAGGAGGAGGAAGATAGGAAAGAGGAGAAGGAGCAGGGGAAAAACCCAGATCACAAGCAGCTATGTGGCTATTTTTGTTACCAATGTTTACTACTGGAACTTTTTCAGTCATAGGAAATTAAACAGAATACCTGCATGATGGGTAGCAAGAACTACCTTGGGGAGAGAGAAAGACATATCTAAAGCACTGAACTCTTCCTGGATTCTTAAAAGTGGAAATTGGACAAAGTTATGGTTGTTGATACCTCTGACTGCCTGTAAACTAGATGGGGAGTAGAGGGGTAGGTAGAGTAGATACTCATCAAAGAGAGGCTTGGTCTCAGGATTCATTCTAGTGTAGAATACTTCAGGCAGAGTATGGTGAAGGGGATAAAAGAAGGGTTGCATGCTGGTGATAGCTACCCTTATAGCTTGAATTCATATATTGTTTGGCCAACATGGCGGGTTTTTTTTTATGAAATATTAACATGACTTTTACATGGGGCACAAACTTTTAAGTCCAAACCACTCTCTCTTGCCTTTTTCCTGCTGCCTGAAAGGCAGTATGAAAATGATGAAGAATACTGAGTCTCTAAGTTCAATCCTCCTGTTGCATAGCCTATGTATGCCACTTGCTAACTGTTTTTCAGGTTCTCCATCTGTATATAAAAAGGATCATAGAGAGATCCAACATGACGGAGAAGTAGTGGGACCTGAAGTTCCCTGTCCCTCAAACACAGCAGTGTTGAGACCAAAATACATGGAATTCCAAGAGTCTGGGATGCACAGTGACAGAGATGTCCCAAGGGCCCACAGAAACAACCTGGAGGGCTATTGGTGCATGGAGATTGCAAACTGGGAGTGATAAAACAGGTGGTGTAAGCACGGAGAGAAGGGATTCCCTTCTGCAGAGAGACAAAGGGAAGGAAAAAAAAAGACTGTGGAAGTGTAGGACTGCATTTGGGCAAGAGAAAAACCACGAACCAAGGATTGGAAAAACATGGAGAAAGATCAAATTTCTAACTGTGGGGCTTTCTCTAGACTGGGGATGGCTGTCCTGTTCCTGCACCTAGGGAGGAGGGGAGCCAGCCAGCCCCGGGCTCAGTAACAAGTTCAGAGGTGCAGTTCACAGTGAGAGAAAGAAATTCCCTCCCTTGAGTGCTGTGGGAAGAAAGTATATAGCCTTTCATAGGACAAAGGGCCCTGGGCCTGCCAGCCAGAAGCACTTTATTGGCTGGGCAGAGAGGCACTTTCCCAGAACCTGGGCTCACAGAGCGGGATCCTTTAAGACATTGGGATTTGAATCCTGGATGAGGGACAGGGAGACTTGGGAGACTGTGGAGCAAAAACAAAACAAAACAAAACACAAACACAAACAAAAAAAATGCCTGCTTATGCCTGCACAGCACTGTGAGCATGGCCTGAACAGAGTGGCTAAAGACACATAGTGCAGGAAGGAGAGACTGGTATCACCATTTTTCTCCCTGTCACCAAGGTGCGGCATTGGGGAACATGCAGAGGACCCACAGTGGAAGTGGGACCTACCTACACCAAACCATGCCCTTCTGCTCCTGGTAACTGTGTATCTACTAGAGAAAGATTGATATGGGCCAACCAGACAGCACCTCTTCCAGACCAGTGATGTCACTGGTTCCAAGGCACTCAGCAATATTGCATTTTCTGATTTAATTCTTGAGGAAAAAAATATATATTTCTCCTTATTTCTTCCCTTCTCTAGTCTAGTTATTCTGGTGTTGATTCATTTAAGCAGACATATTTAGTCTATTCTCTTTCATCTGTTGCATATCTCTTTCTTTATTTTCCTATCTGTCTCTGTATTAAGCCATATAGTTTCTCTGCCTGGTCAATTTTATTTTATTAATCAGCACCACTGGCTTTTCTCTCTTTGTATGGGATAAGGCCTCTTCCAACAACACCACCCCCTCTTTTTCTAATTTTTTCCAGGTTTCGACTAACAATCAAAGCACACGTGGTGGACGGTAAAAACCATCACTATGAGTAGGAAGATAAATCAGCCAGAGTCACAACAACAGAGAGCGTGTAACACACTCCAGAAACACCCCTTAAAGGGCCAGGACCTGAACAGTGTATGACACCTCTTTAACATAGTAGTGCTTGCAGTTGTAGGACACATATAAAGAACAGAAAACTAGGTAAAATGATAAAACGGTAGAATTCTCTTCAAAATAAATTCCAAGAAGAAATGACAGCTAAATAATTGCTAAAAACAGATATAAAATATATATGTGATCAAAAATTTAGAATAATGGTCATGAGATTAATAGCTGGGCTGGGGGGAAAACATAGAAGACAGCAGAGAATCTACTGCTGCAGAGATCAAGGAACATGACAAATTAAGAAATGGTTAAATGAGGTGTAAAATAAACTAGGTGTGGTGACAGTGAGGATGGAAGTGGCAGAAGGGAAAATAAAAAAAATAGAAGAGAAATTTATGGAAAAAGATGAACCCGAGAAAAAGAGAGATTAAAAAATTCCAGACCAGGAGGGGAGAACTAGAGAACTAAGTGACTCAATGAAACATAATAAAATCCTTATCATAGAAGTTCCAGAAGAAGAAAAGAGAGAAAGGGGCAGAAGGTGTACTTGAAGAAATCATAGCTGAGAACTTCCCCAATCTGGGGAAGGAATCAGACATTGAAATCGAGGAGGCACAGAGAGCTCCCTTCAGACATAACAGGAGTCGATCTTTTCCATGACATATCATAGTAAAACTAGCAAAATACAAAGATAAAGAGAGAATTGAAAACAGCTAGGGACAAATGGGTCTTATCCTGCAATGGTAAACTACTAAGGGTAGTAGCAGAACTGTCCACTGAAATGTGGTAGCCCAGAAGGGAGTGGCAGGAAATATTCAATGTGCTAAATAGGAAAAGTATGCAGCCAAGAATCCTTTATCCATGAAATCTGTCATTCAGAATAGGAGAGATAAAGGATTTCACAGACAAACTCATAGAAGTTCATCACCACTAAACCAGGCCTAAAAGAGATCCTAAGAGGACCATGAGTGGAATGTTGCAAAGACCACAAAAAATCAGAGACACTACCACAAGCATGAAACCTACAGGTAACACAATGACGCTAAATACATATCTTTCAATAATAACACTGAATGTAAATGGACTAAATGCTACAATCAAAAGACATAGGGTATCAGAATGGATTTTTAAAAAAGACTCATCTATTTGCTGTCTATAAGTGACCCATTTTAGACCTGAGCACTCCTTCAGATTGAAAGTAAGGGGATGGAGAACCATCTATCATGCTACTGGAAGTTAAAAGAAAGCCAGAGTAGCCATATTTATATCAGACAAATTAGATTTAAACTAAAGGCTGTAACAAGAGGTAAAGAAGGGCATTAGATCATAATTATAGGGTCTATCCACCAATCAGAACTAACAATTATAAATGTTTATGCACCAAATTTGGAGCACCCAAAAATATAAAACAATTAGTCACAAACATAAGCAATCTTATTGGTAACAATGTGGTAACTGCATGGGACTTTAACACTCTACTTACAGCAATGGACAGATCATCTAGAAAAACAATCAATAAACAATGGCCCTGAAACATACATTGGACCAAATAGAATTGACAGATATATTCAGAGCTTTTCAACCTAATAGCAGAATACACATTTTTCTCGAGGGCACATGTAACATTCTCCAAGATAGATCACATACTGGGTCACAAAACAGCCCTCAATAAATATAAAAGAATTGAGATAATACCAAGCACATTTTCAGATAACAATGTAATGAAACTTGAAATCAACCACAGGAAATTTTTTGGAAAACCTCCAAATGCATAGAGATTAGGGGAGATCATACCAAAGAATTAATGGGTCAACCAGGGAATTGAAGAGATCAAAAAATATATGGAAACGAATGAAAATGAAAACAGGACAGTCCAAACTCTTTGGGATGCAGCAAAGGGAGTCTGAAGAGGAAAATGCCTGGCAATCCAGGTCTATTTCAAGAAACAAGAAAAATCCCCAATACAGAATCTAACAGCACACTAAAGGAACTAGAAGCAGAACCACAAAGAAATCCCAAGTCCAGCAGAAGAGAAAATAATGATCACAGAAGAAATAAACGATATAGAACAACAACAACAACAAACCACCACCACCACAACAGTAGAAAATGCCAATGAAATTAAGAGTTGGTTTTTGAAACAATAAACAAAATTTAAAACCCCTAGCCAGACTTCTCAAAAAGAAAAGTGAGAGAGACCAAATCAATAAAATCATGAACGACAATGGATTTATCACATCAATCCCTCAGAAATACAAGAAATTATCAGAGAATACTATGAAAAATTATAAGCAAATTATAAGCAAACAAACTGGAGAACCTAGACACCCACACACTACCAAAACTCAAATGGGAAGAAAGAGAAAATATGAACAGTCCTGTAATTATGAAAAAATTGAATCAGTGACCCCCCCCCCAAAAATCTCCCAACAAATAAGAGTCCTGGACCAGATGGCTTCCCTGGGGAATTCTACCAGACATTTAAAACAGAGTTAATACTTATCCTTATCAAGCTGTTCCAAAAAATTAAAATGAAAGGAAAGCTACAAGACTCATTCTACGAAGCCAGCATTTCCTTGATTCCCAAATGAGACAGAAACCAAGCAAAAAAGGAGAATTACAGACCAATATTCCCGATGAACATGGATGCAAAAATTCTCAACAAAATACTAGCAAATCAAATTCAACAGCATAAAAAAGCATTATTCACAATGACCAAGTGGGATTCATTTTCGGGCTGCAAGGCTGGTTCAATATTCACAAATCAAACAATGTGATACATCATAATAAAGGAAAGGATAAGAACCATACTATCCTGTCAATAGATGCATAGAAAGCATTTGACAGGGGGGGAGCGGCAAGATGGCGGAGAAGTAAGGAGCCCCATTACCTCCGTCCACCCACAATTATCAAACTGAGAAGAATTAAAAAGCCACAGCTCTCTGATCTCGAAGAACGGAGGTATGCGAACAGACCCCTTATCAACAGCAGTCTCACGGTTGCCTGAGTGAGTGAGTGCGAACGGGGACCAGAAACTTTAGGGGAGGGAGCGCCAGTTCCAGAGACAAAGCGCCGAGCCCCCAGAGGCTTGGCGCTGGGCCCGCTGAAACCCGCGTGTCCCTAGGCTCACCGCTCCTAGTCGGGCAGGGCGGCTGGGAGACCAGAGGTGGACAGGTCAGTGGGGATCAGCACAGTGTGGGGCAGCCGAGAGACCAGAGGCACACAGATCACCCAACAGCAGCTCACGCAGGGCGCCGGGTATCCAGAGGCGCACGGACCTTCACAGGTGCACACGGTACACCCGGGCAAGGCAGGAAAGAGACCAGGGGAAGAGAAGTAGAGACTGAATCACTCACAGCGCAATCCCTGCAGAAGAGAGAATCAACCCCCTGGACTGAGGGCCGTTGAGCGCTGAGGGAGATATCTGCCCCTTCAGCGGGGGCGTTCAGTCGGATCAGGCAGCTCACCAACTTCAGGTGGAGCCAGGGGAGAACTCTGACTTCACAAACTCCCTATCTGCCCCGACCAGAAAGCTGCCCACCTGCAGACAGTTTTAACCGTGGTGGCAATATTGAGTGTGCGGGCGAGGACTTAGAAACCAGGCAGAACTTGGAAAACAGAAACAATTAGATCCGCCCGAGGCACAAGAAGGTTGGACTCCAGAGAGTGGCTGGAACACATGGTCTGAGGGGGACTTGGGGCGCCCATCTCCATTCTTCTCCTCGAATCCACCAAGGCAGGGCCTCAGAGAGCAGCCCTTGGGACCCGACCCACCTGCACCAAGCCACGCCCATCCGCGCTGGAGAGCTGCTGTGCTTTTGCTTATTACCATTAAGTGGTTTCTTTTTCTTAATATTTTTAATTTCTAATTGTCTCCTGTCTTCTCTTTACTATCTTCCTATTTCCTTCCATTCTCCCTTTCCCCCTGGAATCTGGGAAAGACCAACAATTAGGCACTGCTTTGCTTAGATCAACTCTTACCATCCAGAAAGTTTTCCTTTAATCCATCCTTATCTCCCCCAACCCCCATTGCAGGTTTTAAGCTCTCAGACTGTCTTTTATCTTTGACTGTCGGTGATCCCCCCAATCCTCGACTGCTTTTTTTTTCATTCCTCATTTGTTTTTTCCTCTTCCTTTTTCTTTTTTCTTCTTTTTCTCCTCTCTTTTCTTTCCTGTTCCTTTTTTTCTTTCCCCCTTAAGATTGCTTCTTTATCAGTACATTTGTGTGCTTGCGTTCTCTGTGTGTTTGTCTGTCTGTTTTCCTTTTCAGGGCTACCTCAAGAAACAACACAAAGCACACATAGTGGAAAACCCCAAATATCGCTGAGTAGGGAAATAAATTAATCAGAAGCACGACAAGAGAAAACGAGAGACACCATTAAAAAAAAATCTCCTGAAACGACAGACCCTAGACACTCCAAGAGCCTCCTTCTATAGAGGAATACTAATAATCGCACACTGCAGAATGAGCTTCTAAAACTGACAAGAGACGGAAAGCTAGCCAAAATGACGAAATGAAAGAACTCTTCTCCAAAGAAACTCCAGGAAGAAATCACAACTACATAACTGCTCAAAACAGACATAAGCAACATAACTCAACAAGAATTTAGAACGATTGTCATAAAATTAATTGCTGGGCTTGAAAAAACACATAGAAGCTATCAGAGAAGATATTGATACAAAGACTAGGAATCTTCAAAATAGCTCTGACAAGTGAGAAAAGGCTCTAAATGAGATGAATAATAAGTTAGAGGCTGCCAATGCACGTATTTAAGAAGCAGAGAGGAGAATAAGTGAATTAGAAGACACAGTTATAGCAAAAGAGGAGGCCGAGAAAAAGAGAGAGAAAATGATTCAGGAGCAGGAAAGGAGAATCAGAGACCTGAGTGATACAATCAAACGGAACAATGTCCGTATCATAGGAGTTCCTGAAGAGGAAGACAAAGACAGAGTGCTTGAAGGCATGCTAGACCAAATTATACACGAAAATTTCCCCAATCTGGGGAAAGAGAAAGACATTGAAATTCAGGAGACATACCGAACTCCCCTAAGACGTAACATAAACCGACCTTCAGCACGACATATCATAGTGAAACTGGCAAAAT
>PJEM01017180.1:0-13899 GCA_004023845.1 Helogale parvula | reverse complement strand
CCAGTGGCCCAACGCAGAGGGGACTGATCGATCGCAGACCTTCCAAGCAGGATGCGCTCTGGAGCAGTGGAGTCAGGAAGAAACTCGACTCCTTCCCGTGGCCTGCCCGGTCCTTGCAGCTGCACGAGCTGCCTGGCGTCCCACTTCCTGTGGCCTCTGGGGCAGCAGCTCCGTCCAGCGCAGCTGGGCCGACACGTGACGAGCAGGGTGTGGCAGCGGAGCCGGGGACAGAGCGGCTCAGGGGGACTCCAGGCCCTGCCATGCCTTCTTGCCCCTCCTCTGCCAGAGGCTGAAGTGGAGCGGGACCTCGTGGCAAGGGCATCCCTGCTGTCTGCGGAAGGCCCCGGCCCCCAGCGCCTCCCCCCTGCTGCAGAGCCACCCCGTCACCCAGCGGCTGCCCTCCGGTTCACGGGACTTGGAGCTCCTCTTTCCTTGGGCTACGTGTGAGACCGGAAACCTGGGCACGTCGCTCCTGTGTCCCCCTCTGCACGATGTGCCGGATCCACACCCCCCAGATGGCCCCGAGATCCCAGGGCCCCAAGGTGGACGTTCTCAGGCTGCGTCCTCTGAACTTCCGCTGACCTCCACATCCCCCAGTGTCTCGGGTGGGGCCCCTGGGAGAGGTCCACCCGTGCCCCCAGCCGGACCAACTCGCCCCGGCTAGATCTCTCTGCCCTTGCATGTTTATTTTTGGGGTTTCAAAGAATAATGTTTGCACAAAAGGCTCTGGTGCCAGGACCCTGTGAGTCACTGGCTCGAGGGCTGTTGTGTCAGAGGGAAGCCTGTGCTCCCCGTTCACACTGCCGCAGGGCAGCGTGGGGCCCGGTTTGAGCGTCCGGCCGGCTGAGCAAGGCCAGTGGCCTCCCGGCAGAGCGGGCAGGGCCCAGACTCCCCCTGCACCCGGGCTGCGGCTCAGGCCGGCGTCTGCCCAGGAGGCTGGGGCTGGTGGTGGCGCTCAGGGGCGGGGCCACGCCAGGTGGATCGGAACGTCGGTGCTTTCGCTTTGTAGTTTTGGGAACTTGGACCATCACCTGACCTCCGGAGGGTTCCGTTTTCTTATCTGCGGCACGAGCGTCATAGCCGGCCCTTCAGAGCACCGCGCCTCGCAGGTGCCGGGGAGATAAGGGGGCGGCCTGCCAGCTGTTGGCGGCCGGGCCCCTCCCCTTCCCGGTCTCCGGAAGCAGACAGCCCCAGGGGCAGCCACTTCCCCGGGGGCCCCCCCCACGCCCGCCGCCAGCTCAGGCTCCCGCTGCCCTCTCCAGCCTCGGGGGCTCAGGGCACCTGTGTTGACCCTGAGGCCCGCGTGTGCGGGGGTCTGGGGGCAGGGGTCTCCGGCCTCTTTCTGTAGCACCCGTGCAGCATTTAGACGTGAGGGGAAATGGGTCAGGACAGAATGCGGGAGGTGCACTCTGACTCAGCAGGCTCCACGCTCAGGGTCAGGGCAAGCATGTCTTACTTGGAAGTGTCCTGTGGGTGTTTGCTGATAAGACTGGGCTGTGGGTCCGGTTTTGTGCCTTAAAGGCCAGGCCGACCACGGCTCCCTGAAGGATGGGCTGTGCTGGGCGACGCGCCTCCGAGAGCTGCAGCCGGACCTGCCTGGCTCGCCCGGCCCTCCGTCCGGGCTGGGCCTCGGCGTCGCTCCTGACAGTGGCTGCGGGCCCCTCGGGCCAGAGGGTTTGCGGCCACATCGCGGCTCCTGGCCCGTCTGGCTCTCAGCGCAGGTCAGGACGATGGAAGCAACTAGAAGAAGTGGTGTCCCTTCCTCTAAGATCTTCCCCCCATGTGTCTGTTTGTAAACACCGTCCAGTCATCAGGTGACGGCTGCCCACGCGGCTGTGTTACGGGATCTGCGCTAATACGGCTTTTTTCTAGGGGCTCATACACCCCGGCGTTTGTAATCTGTCTGGAGTTACGGCTTAGAAATGAAAGGCCGGCCCCATCAGGGTGGTCCCGGCACATGTGTGTGTGGTTAGATGCATTATTTATGTTTTTTAATAAAGGAATTTCTCTGGTTTTTTTGTTGTTGGTGGTTCTGTGTTTTCATACCACAAGATGCTAATAATCTGCTGAGTTGAGTAAAGGGCCCATTTAATCCCCAAAGAAAACTCTAAAAGTGTTTGTGTACAAGCGGCAAGGGTGTGGGGCTGTGTGAAGAGGTAGACACTCTGCCCCCTCCCCCTGCCCCCCGCCCGCCCGCAGCCCTGCGCCTTTGCCCGAGGAGCGCCGAGAGCGGAGGGCCCGGTGCGGCCCCGGCCCCGGAGGACCCGGAGACGCTGCGTGGCTTCCGCAGGTAGTTCCCTGCCCTGCTCCCCCTCCCCCGGTTCCTGGACGGCCCGGAAGCCCGTGTTCTGGAAGGGACGGGGCAGACCCGCCGCGGTCCCTCCACACACAGGGGTCTCACTACTCTGGTTGCCGCTTGCATTTTCTGTTCTTCCCGCCAAACTTCGGTGCAGATTTAGGAGGAAGAAATCAGTGAATTCTGAAATGCGATGGGCACGTAGCGATGCCCTCTCACGCCCTGGCATCCCATGACAGAGACCCCGTGGGCCTGCCCCAGGCGGCGGCGAGTCAGCCTTCCCGGCATCTCTGCTCTCCGGGCCGTCGCTTCTACACGTGCTGTTTGCCTATCGGAGCCTCGGCATCAGCCTCTGCCTGGCTTTCCCCGGTCACGCAGCTGGGAAGGTGTCACGCTGGGGGATGGGGTCCCTGGAGCCCTCGGGGGCCGTCCCCTCTGGACCAGACGGAGGGTTTGCACTTCTGGGATGGCATGTGCGCGTCTCCATCCAGACCTCCAGTCTGAAGAGCGGATCGTTGAAACTTCCTCTTGTCCCCAAACAGCACTTCCTCCAAGTTCAGCGGCCGCAGCGGCCAGACCCGCCTGGACTGGGGCAGGTGAGCCCTCCCACGAGGTCATTCTGCTCCATCTCTGACCCTGGGCCACCCGCGGACCCCGGTGCCTCTGTCTTCCCGAGGGCCAGGGCGAGGGCCTGGGTGCCCGGCTGGTGCTCCAGGGCCATGAGAACTCCTTGTGCGTGTCCGCAGACAAGCCCACTGCCCTGTGGCACACCCGCCGCGTCTCTGTCCCGACAGGACGTGTGATTTGCTCCGGCGCCCGTGGAACACGGGTGTGCCGCTCGGAGGAGGCTGACGCGGCCCCGCACCGGCCCCGGGTGGCCCCGACTTGTGTGCAGGAGCGAGTCCTCGGCGTGAGGCGGGCGCTGGTCCATAGCTTGTTCAGTAGCACTGTGGCCCCTCCAGCCCCCGGTGCCGGGACCAGCCCGCCGCCCCATCCATACCCCTGCAGAGCCGCTGGGGACAGAGTTGAGCCAGGCTGAGAGCCCAGGTCCCCACTGGTCGTGACAAGCCAAGTCTCCTGTCCGAGGCCTTTCTGAATGTGCCCGTGACCCACGCCGGGCAATGTTACGTGCAGAGTTTGCTGGGGGGTGATCTACAAGAAGATGTCCCCTCTGTCCCCGTCCTGCTGCGGGCCTGATAGACACGGGAGTGGGGCAAAGCCTGGGAAGCCGAGGGGAGCGCAGCCTGAGGGGCGGGGCCCCGCCTACCCGTGGGCGTCCTCACGTGGACCACGGGAGCCTCCGGCCTCTGCTGGAACGGACCTGAGGGCTCAGAACAGCACAGGCGTGCCCCCCGCGGTCCTGGGGCCCGGATCTCTGGGTCCGCCTCACTGGGGGATGGAACTTCCTCCTGGAGGGTCCAGGGGAGAGGCTGAGCGCTTCCCGCCTTCGGAAAGGCGCCGAGGCCCTTCCCCCATCGGCCAAGCACGGCCCTTTATTCTCTGCTTGGTCAGCACATGGCCGGCTCTCTTCCGTGATTGTGTCTCGTATGGACTCCTGACGTCACGGGCACGGCCTGCAGGGCGGTCCAGGATCATGTCCCCATCTCAGGACCCCTCACCTGGTCATGCCCGCAAAGCCCCCTTTGCCACATAAGGTCACATAGTCACAGCTTCAGGGATCAGGGTGTGGGCACCTTTGGGGTCAGGATTCAGCCTGCTGCCCGGCGCCAAGGACCTCCTCCGCGTCCACACTGAGCTCATGCGGAGGTGATAAGGTCCGGCACCCGCCTTGTTGAGTCCCCGCAGCCTGCCCTGCAGCCGCACCCCTGCACCGGGCCTCGGGCCACTGGTGCCTCGAGTCGAGCCGAGCGTCCTCACTTCGTGTCAGGTTTTATTTTTACTGGGGTGTAGCGGACACACAGTGTCATGCTCTCACAGACTGTGGCTCTGTGAGTCGTACGTGATGCTGTGCTCACCGCCCGACACTCACCGCCCCAGCGCTCTGCTCCCTGTGCCCCGGACCCACCCCCCACGTCCGAGGCCTGTGTGTCCCTCTGTCTGCCCCCTTGCTGCCCTCCCCGCCCCTCCCCCCTGGCGGCCGCCAGCTTGTTCCCCGTATTTACAGGTCCGATTCTGCTGTTTGCTCATCTATTCATTCGTTGTTTTTTAAAATTTTTTAATGTTTGTTTATTATTTTGAGAGACAGAGAGAGAGAGAAAGAGAGACAGAGTGAGCAGGAGAGGGGCACAGAGAGAGGGAGACACAGAATCCAAAGCAGGCTCCAGGCTCTGAGCTGTCAGCACAGAGCCCGACGTGGGACTTGAACCCATTAACTGTGAGATCATGACCTGAGCCGAAGTCGGATGTTTGACTGAGCCCCCCAGGCCCCCAATTCATTAGTTTTATTGCAGCATCAGCTACAATAGCCAAGATATGGAAGTGACCTAAGTCCGCATAGACAGACAAGTGGAAAAGGAAGATGTGGTTCACTCACAGACACAAACACAGACACACACGCACATGCACACACTCTGACACACACAGCACACACACAGGTGTGCACACTCACACACATAGACACAGACACACTCACACGCACAGACACGCACTGGAATATTACTCAGCCATAGAAAGAATGAGATCCGCCCCCTGTGACCACACGGATGGCCCCGGAGCGTGTCATGCTGAGTGAAAAAAGCCAGACTGAGGATCCTCATTTAGAAAGTCACCTGCCTCCAAAGTTTAGACTGGGGGCACGTAACACGATGGATTGATAGTCAATGCAGGGAAATTAAAGGGTCAGATAAGGGGCCACGGATCCTTGCGGTCACACGTGCACCAGACATCCTTCTGGAAACAGGCAGACGACGGAGCAGGAACTGGGTAGCCACAGCAGTAGGTGCCCTCCTGTCCCCTCCTGCGGCTCCGCGGGCACCGGCCCGGTGACTGCCAGGCCGTCCGTGGGACCTGCACACACGTACACAGACGGCGCCTCCACAGGGCACTGACCCGTCTTTCACCTTCTCTTGTTACTTTAAATGTGGAGACGGACCAGAAACCAGGCCTGGTGGCGGCGGGGCGAGGCCCCGTGAAGAAGGTGAGGCGGGAGGCCGGCCTTCCCCCGTCTGTGTGTCTGTCCTCCGGCCGAGACCCCGAGCTCCGTGCTGTTGCTGGTCTCGGACGCGTCCTCAGGTACCGTCTCCAAGGGTCATCGCACACGTTTGCAATCGTGTCCTGAGCTCGGACTCAGACCCGTGGGCCCGTGTCCGGCGCCGAGCTCGCCACACGGCATCTGCTGCCCGGTCAGTTTTGATGGCGCTGCTCTCTCCTCCCAGAGCTGTGACCGGCGCTGTCCCTTCTCCCAGGAGCCTCCGCTCCTCTGATAAAGGCTCTTGCTCACCCCCTCCCTTCAGCACGCCCTGGGCTGCCGGTGGCCGGCCAGCACTCCCGTCCTCGGGGCCCTGGGCACCGCCCTCCACCTTCGCCTGGACAATGTCTGACGTGGCCCAGGCTCCGGGAAAGTGTCACCTCCTTCTGCGCGTGTCCCCGAGCCCTGCAAACACCGCCCACCCCGTCCCTCCGCAGACGGGGAGCTCCGTGAGGACAGCCGTCTCTCACCTTTGCTGCCCCAGGGCCGGCGCCTACTCCCGGGAGGCATTTGGTGGTGGTCGACTGAACAGCTCACCCACAGTCTCCCCCATGGGGTGTCTCCTCCTCTCCTTGCCTGGAGCTTGGCCCTGACGTGACCGTCGTCTCCCGTGTGAGCCCAGAACGCTCACCTGTTTCTCGCTCTCAGCGGCTCAGGCAGCACCTGCTGGGTCCATGTCCCGGGTGCCTTGGCCCCACTGTGAGCTCTCCGAAGGGGACACATGTCTGAGCTGCTTGTAGCCCCTGGGCCCACAGCAGTGCTTGGCCGCGCCGGACACTCGGTGGCTCTGTGACAGGGACAGAAGGGACGAAGAGTGGCCGGTGCTTGGATCGGAGGCTAAGTGCAGTTCATCTGACGCTCAGCCCGCATTCTCCACCCGCGTGTGCGCGTCCTCGTGTGGGCGCCGGGAGCTCTGGGAGCAGAAGTCATGTTCACACACTAAACGTGACGGAGGAGACACCTGGCACTGCCGTGGAATGGCCCAAGCTTCTGTCCTAGTTCTCGGCTCCTGGGGACACGTGGGGTGGAGGGCAGGCTGACCATGGCCCACCACCCACATTTGGGGCTCCACGCCCCTCTGCCTCGCAGATCAAATCTGCAAACTTCATCCTCAGAGCCATGTATGAAGGTCAAAGTCCCCAAGCCTGGTGAGTGGATGTGCAATGTAAACTGTGGGACAAAATTCTAGAAGGGACTTCACGTGAGGTCCATGAACTCACCTGTCTGGGAATTAAATCTATCAGACGGGCGGACCGCGGTGGCCCCAAGGCGTTCTCGCTGCGTGCAGGTCGCGCGGGAGGCGGCTCTGCAGGTGCCACGGGTCTAGACGTACCTGACCTCGCCCTGGACGAGCCTCACGGGGACCCGTAGCCAGGAGTGCGGCAACAGGGCACTGTCGCTGGCGGGAGGCAGACTTCAGGAGAAAGAGGCCGTGATCAACATAGAGTAGGCGCCCACGGGGTACGAAGAATCCTGTCCACCCTCCTTTCATTATTCTGCTGAATTTACTGCTGAAGATCTGTGAGCAGGTGTTTCCGAGCCTGTCTGACAAGTGAGGAGAGACACCCTTCATACCATGGAAGTCACTTGTTTGAGACCACAAACCAGCGAGGGCTGTGGCAGAGCTCAAGGCCAGGTCTCCCCAGCGCCCGGCTCCCTCTTCCCTCGGCTCCCGGTGTGACGGCCTGCACCGCCGGCCACCCCAGTGGCCAGAGATGCCTGCCCTGATTTTTCAGCATCCCTGCCCCTCCCCCTGTCACCTGGTTGTTATGCAGGGCGGCCCTCCCTTGAGGGGACGGGCTCAGGGTGTTGGAGGAGGGAGGGCCCCAGCCCTGGGCGCTGGAGCCGAGCTCTCCAGGAAGGGTGTCTGGTGGGTTTCTCAGGGATTGAAGCAAGTATTTGGTTTCAGGGACAAGAAGTAACCGAGCAGGTCGTTTGGACACTGAAGCACTGGCGCCCGTGGGCACTCAGGTGAGTGTTGCGGGGGTGCAATAGCACAGAGTGGTGACGACGTGAGGCCCGGGACCAACGGACACCAGGGCGCTGTTTCCGGCAATACGCACATTCCAATCACGGCAGCTGCTGCTTCTTCGGAGGGGCTGCTGGACGCCTCCCGTGGAACGTCTGGTCAGTGTTGTCGCTGGCACAGCAGGAGGGCTGTCCGAGGGCCAGGCCACAGGATGAGGCGGCCGCGAGGGTGGGCGTGGGGGGCCTCGGCACAGGGCCCCTGGACAGCCTGGACGCTGACTCGGCCCCGTCCCCTTCTGTGGATTCCTCGCCCCGAAGGAGAGCCAACCGCTAGGGACAGCTGGGGAGGACTCAACGCTGGGGACGCCCACAGCGCCCAGTGGCCACGCCCCTTCCCCGGCCACAAGGGGGAGCTCGCCGGCTGCCTTGCCTGCCCCCCTCCCAGGGCACAAGACCTGAGCCCTCACCTGCAGGGAGGATGGGCGGGCGGGTGAGGGGCCTCCCTCCCTCGTGCCCCTGGCAGACCTGAGCCTTCCGTCAGGGCCTTTCCCAGAAACAGCTGAAAATCATGGGTTCCAAGTTACAACAACAACTCACCCTGCTCCGATCCGGAGGACACGTTCTCCCCACACGTATTACAGACTCCCCGCACGGTCAGGGTCCCTGGGCGGGTCGGCTCCCTGTGCCTCCACACCGGCGCTCCAGCGGGGAGGGCAGCGGGGTCGCTGTCAGGGACCGTGGCCAGCCCTGGGCACCCGCAGAAACCCCCGGCCCCCGGCGGCCAGCCTGGATGAGCAGCCAATCAGAAATGCACGGCTTAGATTTCCCTTAAAATAAATATATGCTAAAAAATTAGAGGGAAATGCGGTCAGCCAAATGCATTTGGGGTTTTAATCAAACTGAAGTTATGTGAAAAACATGCCGAAATATTCGAGTAACAGAGGCCACAGAGGAGCCACGGACTCCAGCGCCGGTGACCGTGGGCCAGGGGGACCCTGGGCTCGGGTCTGAGCTGCCCCCCAGCCTTGGGGCCTGGCCTGAGGCAGCAGAGACAAGTTATAATTCTAAGCCAGAGATAAACATGCCCATGATAAATGCGGGTGTGTTTCCCCCCAGTACTCCAAGAGCCCCCACATAAACCTTTGGGAGCACGGTGACGGCAGGCACACCAGGCCATCGGGAGGAAGCGGGAGCTGGGTGGCCCACAGACCCGTCACCGTGGACGTGGAGGTGACCGCGGACCCACACCACAGATGGAAGGGCTGTAGAATGGGCACAGATCCGTGGCCCTGATGCCTGGGCGCCCTGGAGAACACTCGCTCCCCCGCGCCTGCCCTTGGACTCGCAGCAGGGCCGTGGGGACCTCGAGGCCCTTGGCCTGCCCCAGCACTGCGGGAAGGGCTGGGATTCGGTGCCCGGCGGTTCTCGGACGAAGCCCATGCCATCCCCCACTGCACCTCCCCCGGCCACCTCGGGGGGCCGAGTGTGCGGCCCTGGCTTGAGCCCGGGAAGCCAGACCAGCCTCTCTGTTCAGGTTCGGGAGATAAGGACCCTTCCTGTGGGAAAATCGTCTAAATCCACCGGCCCGCCAAGCAGGAAACAGACCTGGGAGGCGGGCGGGGAGAGCGCCGTGTGGGCTGCCAGGGAGGCCCTGGGGTCAGCTGGGGCGGGGAGGTGGGTGTGGCGGCCAGGTGTGCGGCCAGGTGTGCGGCGTGTCTGCACGGCCCTCATCCTAGCTCTACCCGGTCCGGCCCCGAGGTTCCAGGAGACACGGAGCTGCACACGAGGGCCGGCGCAGGCCGTGTCCGGGCAGGAGCAGCGGCGCTCTCCCCGTCAGGTCATAAAAGACCCTGACGTGACGGTGGCTCGCGGGCCGCCTGCCAGCAGTTGGCCCGGGTTCCCTGGCAGGTTCCGCAGTCTAGACCCGGATGCTGGGAGGCTGGTCCCCGAGGGCCTGGCAGCGCCCAGGAGGCTGGCAGGGCTGGGAGCGCACCTGGGCTGATTTACAGCCCCAACGGGGAGCCACGCCGGGGCCACGCCTGAGCCACAGCTTCCCTTTCTCTTTAGGGGCGGGTGAGGCCGGAAGGAAAGACAGGTTTGATGTAAAACCAGGTGAACTTTCTGCATTTCTTTTATCCCCAGAATCTGAAGCAGTTCCATGGATGCAAACATTCAACTAAGCCAAACCCTGGGAACAGGAGCACAGAGAACAGGACACAGATCAGGGAGCACAGAGAGGGGCCCTGGCCTTTCCTGCCCTGCGGGAAACGGCTTCATTATTACACGTAAGGGCACATTGTACGCCTGACTTTAGTGGCCTCCCAGAGCAGCCCAGCCTCCAGCATTTTCTGTCCAGTTTTAACTTGTCATATGTACTTTCCTACACAGCAAAACCACGGGCACATTTCGGCCTCTCATCGACTGTAACGCCGCGCGGGTCCGAGGTGAGGGCTGGACGGGAGCCGTCCGGATGCCCAGGGCCCCATGCATCTTCCCGTCTCCAGCACCAGTGCATTCCGGGCAGGAGTGAGGGCCACGTTCCTGAGCGTCTCTGGTCTAAGTGAGGACCCCCCGCACGGCCCCGCATGACAGGGCCCGGCCGCCCGCCTGGGCAGGACACCAGCACCACCGGCCTTCCCGAGCTGCAGGGGATGGGGAGGCGAGCAGGCCCGTGTCACCACCTTCCCTTTGCTATTGTCGGCAGCTCACAGGGCAGTGGGGCTGACGGGCGGCCCACTGCCGGACAGACAGCCCACTGATGGGGCAGGACGCCTGGGAGGCGGTGGCCGGGCACCGCGGCCCCGTGGGCTCTGGTCCAGTTAGTGCTGGCCCCGAGGCTGGCCTCCCAGGGGCTCCCAGAGCCTGAGTCCACACCGCGCAGCCCCTCGGAGCCCTGGCGGTCCCTGGGGAGGGCAGGCGGCAGCCGGCCTCCTGTGCCAGCACGAGGGACGGTCCCACACTCTCTGATCCCCAGGTTTACATTTCCAGGCAAGAGTTCTTTTGAAGAAAGGAGTCCGAATCTGCGGCTCAGAGCAATGTCTGGAAACCCACTTTATTTCCGACGCCTGCTGTGTACTTACTGAGCTAAAACAAACGCTGTTTGCCCCACTGTGTTTCAGCTGCACATGCACCAGCTGACCGCCCCTGCCCCCTGACCGCCGTGGCCTTGCGGGCGGCTGGCCAGCCCGGGAGCCCGTGTGGCCTCGGGGACCCTGCCCAGGAAGTGACTTGTGAGTGGAGAAACCCAGGCTCGAAAGCCAATTCGAATCTGCAATATTACAGACAGAACATGCCGGAACCACGTCCAGGGATAAATAGAAACCCGGGCACATCCGACTAACCTACTTTTTAAAACATCCATCACGTTCAGGCTTTGCTGGCAACACAAATCAAAACCAGGTTTGGTCCCTGCCCTGGAAATAAGAAAGATTAAAATACTCTTCTGTCCTTGCAAGTATTTTAATCCCGATCCTGGTGCATCTGAAAAGGAAGTAATTGGCGACGATTACTAACCAGGGACATTCTCTCTGGGGAGGCCTCGTCCCTGCCGCGGTGCAAGCGCTCACGGCGTGCCGAGTGGCCCCCCGCCCCGTGTCTGTCCGGGCGGCCCGACTGCGGGGGCTGCTGGCCCAGCTGAGAGCCTGGCCCTGGCCCGGGAGCGGCCGAGGGGCGGGCGGCCGTCTGTAACTCCCTGTCCGCCGGCCCTGGGCTGGGAGCTGGCGGGACACCTTCTATCTTGTGCCCAGAGGCCCCAGCGGCACGGGGCTGGTGACTCGGGACACCCCTTCCTTCCTCCCACTTGCACTCCCCCCAGTCCCTGGGGGTCTCTCCTGGCGTCGCCCCCCCAAGGTAACCCTCGCCCCCACACCCTTGTTTCCGGGTCCATTCCCGGCAAAGCCAACGAAGACACGCGGGCGCGGCCAGCCAGGTGAACGTGGAGCGGTCCGTGGCCTGTGCAGGGGATCCAGCCGTGTGCCCCGTGGGGGTGCAGGGACAAAGCCCAGCCCCGCCCGAGCGTGGGGGACGTGAAGCCCAGCACGGAGGCCGTCCCCAGGCACCGCTCCGGGGCTGAAGACGTCGAGTCCCACCTCGGAGTGACTCCAGAGCGGCACGCCGTCGCGAGGGCTCGGCTCTGGAGTGAATGCTGGCCGCTGCCGGGGGCTGGAGCCTTCCAGGCTGTGCCCGCAGCCCCTCGCCTGGCCTGGGGCTCCTGCTCCCCGCAGCCTTCCTCCCCTGCGTCTGGGGAGACTCCCGAGTGTCACAGAGTCGGCCAGAGGGCCCAGGTCTCTCGTGCCGTCAGGCCCATGGAGGTCCCCAGGACAAGGTCTGAGCTAACACCCTGGACGCAGGGAGCCAGTCGGAGGCCGCCCCGTCCCGGCCCACCAGGTCCCTTGCTGTGGGGCCAGGGGTGAGGGGCCGTCATCAGCCTGCCTTTGCCGAGCGACCTGGGGTCTGGTGACAGAAGCAATGCCGGTTTCTGTGAGAAAAGGAGAAGTTAACACAGGGAAGGAGGGGGAAGGGGAGGGGGGAGGGGGGAGGGCAGCGAGGCCCTTCCTAATATGACACCTGAGACTTGAAGTTTATCCCATTGCTACAACTCACAGCTGCACACACGCACACTCTTGCACGCTCACGCAAACACACTCACATGTGCACACACACAACACACACAGGCACACGCTCACACATGCGCATACTCACACACAGCACAAACGCACATGTGTGCACACATTCGCACACACGCACACAGGCGTGCACACTCACACGCACACATGCAGAAGGCAGCACACATGCCCACACATGCGCACACACATGCACTCACACGCACACACGTGTGCACACGCATGCTCCCACATACGCACAGGCACACACTCGCACGCACACACATGCACCGGTTACACACGCACGCTCACATGTGCACACAAACACGTGCAGGGGCAGCATGTCGGAGAGGCTCGCACGCGCGTCTCGGTGTCGTGGGCTGACTTGAGGATCAGAGTAAAGAGCACCTTGCGGCCCAGAGGCTCATTCTGAAGCCGGGTTGAAATTAAATGAAGAGTGAGAACCTCAGGGTTGAGAGAGAGGCGTGAGGAGCACTCGCAGGGTTGCACGCGGCCCGTGCCCACAGAGAGGTGTAGCCGCGGACACGCGCGTGCGCAAACACACCTAACAGGGCGGCACGGAGGACACGCTGTTTCTCGTCACTGTGTTTTGAGCATTTCCTGCCCTGCGCGCAGGGCTTTTGTGACCGATCCCTCGTTAGGGCAGCTCCCGAGCCCTCTCCTGCGCGCGGAGCTCCGAGCGGCCCCGCGAGTCTTCCTCGTGGACCACCGTGCTCTCCGGCCGTCTCCTCGGGGCTCGAGCACAGCCTTACCTCGCGGCGGCCTCGCGGCTCGGCCCCGCGAGGGGGATCTCAGACGCGCGTGGTCCGGCGACGCTTCGGGAAACAGCGCTGTCCCCGCATCTCCTGCCGGCGGCACAGCTTCTCCGCCGCTGTCCTGTCCCCCCGTCAGCCCTCCCCCGGGAGCTGTGACGATGGGGACCACGTGTGCCGGGGCCTCGGAATGGAGCAGGGGGTCTTGTTGATCCCGGGAGCACCGTGGACACGGCAGACAAGGGGAGAGATGAGACCCCTTCCCCGGACTGAGCTTCTAGACGGGGCAGAGGGCACGCCTGACAGCAGCCCCCAGCGTGGCCTTGAACTGGGACTCAGTGTGTTTTCCTGTGTGCGTGTGGCCGTGTCAATGTGTACACGGGTGTGTGTGCGAGGCTGTGCATGAGTGTGAGTGAGTGTGCACACACGCCTGGGGTACGGGACCATGTGTGTGCACAAACGTGTGCACGTGTGCTCACCTGTGTGAAGATGTAGGTGTGCGTGAGCCTGTGTGTGCATGTGTGTGTGTGTGTGTGCACGTGTGAGGATATACATGAATGAGTATGTGCACGAGTGTGCACCTGTGCCTGGTGAGTCAGCATGTGTGTGCATGAGTGTGCACACCCACATGAAGCTGTGAGTGCGAACATGTGTGCATGAGTGTCAACGTGTGTACACATGAGTGTGAAGCTGTGTGTGAGCACGAGCGTGAGCCTGTGTGCGCGTGAGGATGAGTGTGTGTATGTGTGGACACTGTGAAGCTGTGAGTGTGCATGTGAGCATGTGAGTGTGAAGCTGTGAGTGTGCGTGTGTGCATGAGCTCTGCCCTTCGGGAGCCTCCAGGCGGCTCTTAGCAAGGTGGGCAGTCAGGACGGTCTGTGGGGAAATTGGAACAGGGCACACGTTTGCCATGTTTATAATTTCCCTTGGGCATTGCAGACTTTTGGTTTAGGGCCAAAAATGGACTTTTTGATGTTTTGTGTTTGTTCACACGGGGCAGATCACAAGCTTCTGCTTTGAAGAGAAAAGGATTAAAAGGCCATTAAACGGCCTCTCGGACATTAAAGAGCTTTCGTGTTTCAAGGAGGTCAATGCAGAGAAATCGGAATCAGA
>PJEM01017179.1:0-23032 GCA_004023845.1 Helogale parvula | reverse complement strand
TGGTCGATTTCCAGGGCGTGTAGTTGCCGGATCCAGTTCCTGGGATGAGACCAGTACTGCCCCCTCCCCCCCGGGGCACGTCATCCTCAGTGTGAGGGTGACGCGTCTCTGGAGGGAGAAGCCAGGAGGGTTCTAGGCTGGGCACTCGGGAGCAGTGGCTTTTCCACTTTGTGGTGTCAGCAACTTTTTACATTTTCAAAAACAATCAAGGAATCCAAAGTCTTTTTTGACATGCGTACTACTATGCAGAGATCGATGGCGTTAGAAATTAGAGCTAGGAGTTTATAAAATATACAGCGTTGTCATTTTAAAGTGGCAGTAAAAAAAACTCCGTTTCACATTAGCACGTTTTATCCCCAAACGGCGGTCTTTACAAAACAGTTAACGGGGAGCACGGCGTTGTCTGACATCGCTGTAAGCGTCTGCGGTCCATGGAAACGGCACTCCTCCTCGGAAGGTAGGTGGTCCGAGGTGAGCTCCGAAGAAGTTGGGCTCCGGGCACCTGCGGTTGTCCAGGGAGGAGAGTCCTGGCTGTCGTGTGTGTGTGTGTGTGTGTGTGTGTGTGTGACACTCCCCAGCGCAGGGGCACTTACGCGGTAGGCCTGAAGCTGCGTCAGAGAAGCTCTCGTCTTTGTCACCTGGAAATCCATCCGCTGCCCTCACGGTGAGCCGTTGCCTGTGCTGGGTTATGTGACCACCGTCCTCGGTGCCTTGGAAAATACCAGTTTGCCGTGCTGGGCAGATTCTTCCCAAGCCTACTCGCTCTGTGGGCTCTTACAGACCACCTGGACGGACAGTCACCACCACGGTGCCATCAGAAAAGTCTCCACGGTCACGGGATGCTTCCTGGCCACTGCACATCCATTTTTTATAAAATGTCTACCAGACAGTCTAACTCTGGTAACCACAGCTTATGAGGTGACTTTCAGTAAAAGTGTTGTCACCCAGAGAAGCAGCTAGGTCAGCTCACCACTCAGGATTTCAGGATCAGCACATCTTGTCACACTGAACATTAGAGATGTGTACTCACTGGTTGAAATATAACTAAGTGCATAATTTTTACGGCTTCCTCAGCGGCATTCTTCTGTGAAAATGATTCTCTTCCCTGGAGTTCATGGGGTGAAGAATTGGACTTCTGCCTCTGGTGCCTCAGCCTTGATCCTTGCTGCTCATCATTGGTTTTGTGCCATTAATGCGAATGTCCAGTGGTGAAAAGCCAAGTGCAGTATAGGCAGATAATTAGTGTAATTATAGTGCTGATCTTGAAGACGCCTAGAAAGGGTCTTGTGACCCCTAGGGGTCTGCAGCCACTCTTGAAAGCCATCGGCACGGGAAGATCTCTGGTGTACGAGGGGCCTCAGATCACCCAGTTCAGCTGCTTCGCTCTGAGTTCCTGCACATGAGGTTGCCAAGTATTTACTGAGATTATGCTGGAATACTTCCAGTTCCTGTGAATAATTGTGCTAAGTGGGTAAAAATAAGTGGCATAGACAGCTCTTTGATGTCAAATAAGAGAAACCCTTAATCCTGGAGTTACACTTTGTCCTGTGTTTTAAATGTTTGTAAGTTTCCACTTGGGTTCTGTAAGTAGTCAGACATGATGAAATGCAGGGCTTACTAAGAATTATGTTGTAAAGGACACATAGTTACGGTTTTATTTTTCTTCTTTTGGTATATTTAAGGACAACTGTGATCTTTGATTTTCTTTGTCTCTCTCATAGTGAAGTGAACTCCCGTTCGGCATGCACTGTTGTACACGCCCCTGTCTGTTTCCCAAGTAGATCAGGAGCTACTTGAGAACATTTATGGTTTTCCAATCGTCTGGTGCCTAAACTCGATAATTCACCTAGCAGGGGGCGCCCATGTGTGTGGCCTTGTCCTCAGTCTGTGAGCAGTGCGGTCGCAGGCACTGGAGTGTGAGGAGGCGGGGAAGCCGGGGCTGGGTACGTCAGTGGCCGAGGCGGCTTGGAGGGCCCCTGGGGCGTGGCGGCTGTGTCCCGGGGACTCCTGTCATTGAGGACGGGCATGACTTATGCACTGATCTCCTTTTTTTTTTTGAGCATCTGCTTTAACAATATTTACATATTTTCCCTAGCAATGGAACCTTTGAGTTTCTCCAAGTACAGATGTATGAGGGGGCACACGAGGTGATTCCGGGAGATCCGGTGAGCGAGCCCTCACTGACCCTGGGCACTGGTCACTCAGTGGGCACTCGCCGACC
Organism: Helogale parvula; assembly: GCA_004023845.1. NCBI lineage: Eukaryota > Metazoa > Chordata > Mammalia > Carnivora > Herpestidae > Helogale > Helogale parvula. The sequence goes on along the minus strand of PJEM01017179.1, from coordinate 20,811 downwards.
TGGGGCTTCTGACTCTTATACGGCTTCAACTTGTTTTTATTCTTTAGTCTTAAGTTGGTTGTTGTATACTTATAATGGCCTGATACTTAAACACTTGAGGCATTGGAGCACTGAAGTTGAATACATCAAGTTAATCAAGACCGTAAAATTCTCAAGAGGATCGTCACCAGAGCTGAGAGTTGTATTCAGGACTGAAGTGCTTCTGGAGTCCATCAAGACGTTGCCGATACTTCAAAACCATTCTAAGAGGAAAACTATCAGAATTGTTTCTACTTGGTCATAATAAAGTCAATAAAAGTCAGTGATGCTTTCAATAGATGATTTTATTTATTTTTATTTTTGAGAGACAGAGACAGTGCAAGCAGGGGAGGGTCAGAGAGAGGGAGACACAGACTCTGAAGCAGGCTCCAGGCTCCGAGCTGTCAGCACAGAGCCCGACGTGGGGCTCGAACCCACGAACCATGAGATCATGACCTGAGCCGAAGTCGATGCTTAACCCGAGCTCCCCAGGTGCCCCTCAGTAAATGATTTCTTGAGAAGTGCCTACTGATGTCAACATGATGCCTCTAATCACTTCGTCTAAATAAAAGCACAAAATTATTTTTTAGGTTGATTGTTTTTCATTCTGAGTCAAGACCTCTGCATATTATAATGTGCTTATTTTTGAAACTGTAACACGTTAGTTAAATTTCCACTTACCATGTTGTTATATATTGAGCCCCAGAATTTTACCTGTGCTTTCTAAATAAATATTACACTCCATGCTTTTTTTCTTTGTAATTAATGAAAAGCATGGAAAATGTGAGGTGGAGGAGGGTGTGATTAGTTGTAGAGACGTTTGAGGCATCGGTAAAATATCAAGTATTCAAGGAATAGATAAATTGAGATTGTAGGTGGTGTAAACACAGAGGATCAGGACTCGAGTGTGATGGCTGGAGGCGTGAGAAAGAATGAAGTTGCTAAGGGAGAGGAAGGGAACGGACAGGACCTGGGAAGATGCCTCTGTTTGGGGGTGGGTCCGAGGGGCACACTCTGGAATCTGAGTCACAGGAGGCTGAGGGGGGTCAGAGTTGGTGCTGCTGAGGGTTTCGGAGTTGCATGCGGGTGGAGAGAATCTGTCGGCTTTGTCAGCAGGTGAGGACTCCTGTCCGGAGGTCGCGGGGAGAGGCGTCCGTCTGGTTCTCCGGCGCAGGCACTGGGGTGGCCACAGCCGCAGGGGACGGGCCGCCGAGGCCTGGACGCGGGAGACCCGGTGTGAGCCGGCGCGAAGGCAGGGCCGAGGACTGGGGCGGTCGGGTGCTCGCGGCGTGGGCACGAGGTGGGGACTGATGCTCCGCGGCAGCGTGGGGCAGGAGTGCCCGCGGTTGCGCGCCGTCGGGTCTGGTGAGTGCCCTCTGCCGGGAAGCCCCTTATCCGCAGAGCTTTGAACATTTGAACATGTTCAGCTCCACGTCTCTGTTGGTCGTCAGGACGCCGCGGTAACGCCCGCCCTGAGCACAGAGAGCCCGGCAGGTGGCCCGCCCCTCCAGACAGCACATTTCCGAGCATTTGCCCCCGAAGACGGGCTCTCGGGGTCGGCCGGTGGTCCAGCGCATCGTGGGCAGTCCACTCTGGAGACCCGGCGGGCGCCCCCGGCCCTCCCCTCTCTGTTGAAGGACGAGGGATGGGAACCCGGCGCTCAGGCCGGGGGCAGGTGCCCCTGACGGGCTGCCCCTTGCGCCACGGGAAGGAGCATCGTCGGTGGTGGCACGTGGGCGCCGCGTCCAGGACTCGCAGAGCACACGCGGCCAGGAGCCCCTCTTTCCACTTCCTGCGGGACAGGTGTCACCCTGCTCGGGTCGGCTCGATCCAGATGTGCTGGCCACGGGGGGTCAAGTTCACCGTGCCGAGTGTCGCCTAGAAACAGCCGCTGTCCCCTGTGTGAGGCCCCCGGGGACACCGTGCTGGAAGTTAGCCAGAGCCATGCCTTCCCGCTGGAGAAAGGGTTCTGCTCGCCCCTTACTCGCACGAACTTGCTGACGAGATGGACGTCAGACCCGCACCTGCTGCGGTCAGATCTGCGCGCTCGCAGTGGCTTCCCTGACGTCTGGGTCCGGATGCTGGCCCGTCAGCAGGCGACTCCGGAATTGTCTTCTGCTGAGTCAACAATTCGTAAATAAAACATCCTCCCTAGTTTGGGTTTGCTTGCTCCCGTTCCCTTAGAGCCTACAGGTGCAGCACAGACGAGGGAGCAGAAGATTCTGGCACGTTGGGTCAGGTGAGGGTAAGACGGTCTGCGGGTGGGGGCTCCTTCTAAACCACCGGTCTGCCAGAGCAGATGAGAAGGAAGACAGCGGACACACTTGAGAGCAGCTTCTGGTCACCTGTCCTTAGAGTGGCTCTCCATTGATCTTCCTGCAAAGGGACTGACATTGACACTGGCTTCCCCTGTTTAAGATGTAAACCGTGACACCTTTGTGCACCGCAGCGTCCGTTTAGTTAAGGCGACTTCTCAGCTTAATTCCTGTGATTTCTAACCAAAAGTGGACGCACGTGGCCATTTTTCTGATGCCCAGTCTTAAGTATATGTGTCCGGTGCTCAGAATACAGTTATGTTTTCTTAAAAGCCTGATAATATAGATAAATTATTTCTTTGTTCATTTAGAAGTTTTAGTTTGGAATATATGTAAAGTGGTGTCCTACCCAGTAGGGACATAGTAATGAAAAAGGGAACAACAGTTCTTGGCTTTATAGATTTAAATTCAGTACTGTATGTTGAAATTAGAAATTAAAGGGGCCTCTTTACAAAAGGTAATTTTTCCGAGTTTGAATAATTGAAAGTTATAACTTTTTTCTGAATGTTTGATTTATCTGTGTATGTGAAACGTTCCAGGAGGCTTTTGTAACAGGTTTGTTTGATATGAAAACTGAGTCAACTCCTGATTATCCAGGCTACAGGAACCCTTATCAAATTTCTAGATTTGCTTTGTACATTCTGATGTTGATGTTCATTTGAGCAGAACATGGTTAAGAGCATGGTAGTGTAGCTAGAAACAGTAGTCCCAGAGGCAAATTAAGTTAATCTATCTAGAGTTATCTGTAAATGCTTTTTAAATTAGTTTCATTTAGCAATGCTGACCAGCCTTAAAAGTGGGCATTTAAAAAATTCTACTGAAAAGGAAATTCAGACTGAAAATAAGTGATAAACACCAGGTTGTTCAGCAGATACATGGTAGAGCAGAATTTTAGGATGATGGAATTTTAGCCATGTTCTTTTTTTCTGCTAAATCACCAAATAAATGATGTTTGAGTTACTCATCTCTCCAATACGACTGTCATAAATGATTGGTTTTAACTATGAAAGACCGTAAAATTGTTCACTAAAGAAATATCTTAAATGATACCTCATTTTCCAAATAGTGTGGTGCTCTAGTATATTGGTATTTTCTATACCAGACCTTGTTAATCCCAATCATTACAGAGAATTTTTTTTTTATTTTGATGGATAAAGTTAATGATGGTGTGTTTTCACATTTCTCCAGTATAGCTCTTGGTACAAATGAGAGTGCTTGACTTACACTTAAAAAAAATAAAAATGAAGTAAGTAAACATTAGATGAAAAGCCTAAGTGGGCCAGATGTGTTGTTGAGACTCGCGCGCAACGCTGAAGCAGCCCTGTGGGATGGGGGCTGTTGGCAGGTCACGGTCAGGGTTATAGAAAACCGGACTGATTAGTGATCTGGAATACCATCGGCCTCTCCGGCTGCTCCGACGCAGCCCCTTGTGGTCTGCTTTGTAACCAGGTCGCCACCGCCGCTGCTGGGGGATTTTCAAGCTTGAGTTTGTTTTGCCTCCTGCACAGGCGCTTCTCTAGCTGACCGTAGCGCTTATGTAATAAAACTTGCTACAGCTAGGTGGCAGTGTTGATTGCAGAGAAACTTCAGGAAAATGCTGTGCCCTTGGTTTATGTTCAAAGAGTCATTTGAACAAGAATTCAAGTTTGAAAGTCTATGTTCAGCAAGCTAGTAAGATATGTTGGTGAGGGAATAGTGAAATATCAAATCTGTTAAATCACCTAACTCGCCTTTATAGCCAATCCAATGTAATTTGGTTTTCTGATTTTTTTCAGTGTTTAATTCAGTGAATGAAAATGTCACATTTACGAGCTTCTGGAGTAAAGTTTTAAAAATCAGTCATTAACAATTACTTACCAAATTTAAGAATAATTTCTTTACATGATAGTTTTGTTTGCAAGTAAAAGAGAATTTAATAATATTTAAAACTTGGCAGATGTATAAAGAGATGACTGCTACATAAGAAAGCTTACACCATATCTCACCTTTTCTGCCTTTTTAAAACAATATGCATAAACTTTTTTATTTGATAACCATAAAATATTGACTTGAAATGCTTTTCTTCTGCCTTTTCTTTATCAATTATAATTTTCAGAAGTCTTTAAAAAAGTTTTTCTCCAGAAAGTCATTTTCTTCATTTATATCTGGTTCTCAAATAGAATTGTTGTGTCTTCGTTTCACGCATCTCCCCCAGCTCTTTATGGGCTTATCGATACATCGTACTAATTTGGATTGACTCACTGACACGAAATGGCAGTAAGGGCTGTATAAGAGATCGTGCGTTATTTCACGACGCTAGCAATCTGAGATCTCTTTTTAATCCAGTGTGAAAGAGAAACTATTAAACTCTTTCTCTCAAAAATAATACAGTACTGGAAACCAGTAGTTGTTTAAATAAAGTAGTGTTTAACTGTGAAAACCTCTAGCTAGAGGAGAAAATATTTGATTCTTACCTCAGTTTGTTTAGGTATAATTTATAACGTGCAAAAGAAAATTAACAATAAATTATATCAGATTGATCTGGACTAATTAGGACGTGTTAACTGTCTCTTTACTAACACTTGCCTTCAGCCTGCCCAGCTCAGTGAAGTTGTAGGATGCCGAATCAATGCACAAAAATCTGTTTTGTTTCTATATACTAATAATTACCAGAAAGAGGAATGAAGGAAAATGGTTTTGTTTACAATTCCATAAAAAAATACAATACCTAGGAATGAGTTTAGCCAAGGAAGGGGAAGAGCGGGACACTGAAGACTACATGACATCAAGAAAGACACAAGTAAATGGGAAGATACTCTGTTTTCATGGACTCGAATTGTTATGATGTCCATATTACCCAAAACAGTGTACAAATTCAGTGCAATCACTACCAAAATTACAATGGCAGTTTTTACAGAAATTGAGCAGTAATCCTACAATTTGTGTAGAACCACAAGATCTCAACTAGACAAAGCAATCTTGAGAAAGAAGAAGCTGGAGGCATACTCCCTGATTTCTAACTAGATTACAAAACCGTGTCAGAACAGTGTGGTATCAACACAGTGATCAGTGGAGCAGAGCAGAGAGCCCAGATCTAAACCTACATGTAAATGGTCAGTTAATTCACAACAGGCTGGAAGCCGGGAATACAGAATTGGGGGACATGGCGCTGGGGAAAGTGGCTTCCACACGTAGGAGAATGAAACCAGACCACTGTCGTAGACCATGCGGAAAATTAACTGGAAATGGAACCACAAAACTCCTAGAGGAAAACTAAGTAGTAAGCTCCTTGACTTCCGTCTTGGCAATGATGTTTGGATCCGTGACCCCAAAAGCAACCAGGAGGGACTACATCAGAGCAAAAAGCTTCTGTACATCAAGGGAAATAAGAAGTGAAAGGACAGCCTGCCAAAGCGGAGAATACATTTGCAAAGCATACACCTGATAAAGGATTAGTATCTAAAGTATATAAAGAACTCACACAAGTCAATAGCAACAAAACCTGATTATGAAATAGAAGATCTGAATAGATACTTACCCAGGGGCGCCTGGGTGGCTCAGTCAGTTGAGCGTCCCACTTCAGCTCAGGTCATGATCTCATGATTTGTGGGTTCGAGCCCGCATCAGGCTCTGTGCTGACAGCTCAGAGCCTGGAGCCTGCTTCGGATTCTGTGTCTCTCTCTCTGACTCTCCCCTGCTTATGCTGTCCCTCTCTGTCTCAAAAATAAATAAAAAACATAGAAAAAAATGTTTTTAAAAGATTTGAATACTTTCCCAGAGAAGACATACACATGGCCAGAAAGTACAGGAAGAGATGTTCAGCATCACTAATCATCAGGGAAATGCAAATGAAAAATCACAGCGGGATGTTACCTCACACCTGTCAGAATGGGTATTGTCAAAATGACAAGACATGAATGTTGGCGAGGATGTGGAGAAAAAGAAACTCGTAGGCACTGTTGGTGGGAACGTAAATTGGTGCAGCCCATGAAAAATAGTGTGGAGGGTTCCTCAAAAAATTAAAAATACAGCTACCACCGTCTGGTCCAACAGTTCTGCTTCTGGCTGTCTATCCAAAGAAAACAAAACCACTGACTCAAGAAGACATACGGACCCCATGTTCATTGCAACATTATTTACAATACGGAAGTGACCTAAGTATCCGTTGATGGATGAATGGATAAAGAAAATGTGACACGTACACACAATGAAATACTACCAAGCCATAAAAAAGAATGAAATCTTCCTGTTTGCCACAAAATGGGTGAACTTGAGAGCATTACGCTAAGTGAGCTAAGTCAGAGAAAGACAAATATGTATGATTTCATTAATATGTGGAACCAGAAACAAACCCTAACCCCCAAGCTTATAGATACAGAGGACAGCTGGCTGGTTGCCAGAGTCAGAGATGGGCGAAATGGGAGAAGGGGATCAAAGTATACAAACTTTCAGTTATAACATGAATAGTCTCGGGGGGATTAGGTACAGCTTGGCAACTATCGTTAATACTGTATTGCATACTTGAAAGTTGCTAAGAGAGTGGATCATGGAAGTTCTCATCACAAGAGAAAAAATTTTGCGGCTGTGGGTGGTGACAGACGTTAAGTAGACTTCTGGGAGCATTCTTCATATAGATAAAGGTCCTTATGTTGCACACCCGAAAATAATAAAGTGTTATCTGTCAGCTATACCTCAATGCAGAAGAGAAATTCTCTCACCCTGCCTGCCTGGTGGGCACCCCAGGAGCTTAGGAATCACGCACATCGGCCTCTAGGCTCTTCTACCTGAGTTGCTGGGAGCACGGCCGTTTACCTCTGCCCCTGCGCCTCCCTTCCCTCATACAGATTTGGGAACAGGGCATCAACGGATTTTTCTGTCAGATCAAGGAGAATGCATTAATGAGAGTACCTGGCAGTAATTAAGCACTTTTTTAGAAAAATGAATATATTTTGATGAATATACGTGTTTCGTCATTCTAGCCGTGGAAGGAGAAAGGAGAGTGTTGAGAATGGAAGGAACGGGGGAATGTGAACCACGGTGGAAGGATGTGTAGCCTTCCAAGGAGTCTCCTCGTGCAGCGATTTTCTGGGTCTGTCTTTTAAAATACTTGTATGTTGACTTACTGAGTCTCTCTCTCTCTCTCTCTCTCTCTCTTTCTCTTTAGGACACTTACGGTGAGCTACAATGGAAAAGTCCTGGATCCTGTGGAACTTTGTGGAAAGATGGCTCGTAGCCTTGGCTTCGTGGTCTTGGGCTCTTTGCCGTATTTCTCTTTTACCTTTAATAGTGACTTTTCATCTGTACGGAGGCGTTATCTTACTTTTGCTAATATTCGTATCCATAGCGGGTATTCTATATAAATTCCAGGATGTGTTGCTTTATTTTCCAGAACAGCCATCTTCTTCACGCCTTTATGTTCCCATGCCCACTGGTATCCCGCACGAAAACATTTTCATCAGAACCAAAGATGGAGTGCGCCTGAATCTTATTTTGATAAGATACACCGGAGACCATTCGCCCTATTCCCCGACTATAATTTATTTTCACGGGAACGCAGGCAACATAGGTCACAGGTTACCAAATGCATTGCTTATGTTGGTCAACCTCAAAGTTAATCTCTTGCTGGTTGATTATCGAGGGTATGGAAAAAGCGAAGGAGAAGCGAGTGAAGAAGGACTCTACCTAGACGCTGAAGCTGTGCTAGACTACGTGATGACTAGACCTGACCTCGACAAGACGAAAATTTTTCTCTTCGGCCGTTCCTTGGGAGGAGCAGTGGCTATCCATTTGGCTTCGGAAAACGCCCATAGGATCTCCGCCATCATGGTGGAGAACACGTTTTTAAGCATACCGCACATGGCCAGCACTCTGTTTTCATTCTTCCCAATGCGTTACCTTCCCTTATGGTGCTACAAAAACAAATTCCTGTCCTACAGAAAAATCTCTCAGTGCAGAATGCCTTCTCTTTTCATCTCTGGACTCTCTGACCAGTTAATCCCACCAGTCATGATGAAGCAACTTTACGAACTCTCCCCGTCTCGGACTAAGCGATTAGCCATTTTTCCCGACGGGACCCACAATGACACGTGGCAGTGCCAGGGCTACCTCGCCGCCCTGGAGCAGTTCATCCGGGAGGTAGTGAAAAGCCATTCTCCTGAAGAAATGGCCAAAACTGCATCTAATGTAACGATTATATGATGGTTTTTCTTTCGATTAATGCACTGTATTTTAATTTGTGCAGAATGATAAAGAATGTTCCTTTCTAGAAGCGTGTTATGTCTGTACTTGTCTGAAGAGTGACATTAAACTTTGAAAGGACTTCAGTGCTCCTTTGAGATGATCCAAATAGTTTTTTACATTTGAAGAACTGTAATTCTTGGGATTATTTCATACCTTTTTGTCAGACCTTTCAGTGTGGTTATGTATCCATATCTTTAGTTTAATATGCCCGTATAGTAGCTATTGTATTCAAAAGTTTCTTGTTGCTAAAGGGGTGTGCTTCGTGTGGCCCTTAGATTCGCGGCTGGGTGTGGAAGGAGACTGGCCAACGAGAAACCTTTGGGTATTATTATTCCTTTAGTAAGTACCCGGACAATCATGGTAAGCCAACTTAGTTCCGTAACTGCATTCTTCACCTTAAAAGTTAAAATGAAATGCATGATGGTATTTTCTTCCTTGAATTATGCAATGCATTGTTTTTAATGTAAATAGTACTGGTCCTCGACCGATGTATATGGCAACCTGGGGTATATCTATTTTTATGTAAACTCTATTTTGTTCTCGGCAAGAAGTGACAGTGAGGCCTGCGTGCAGGTTGCCACTGAAGTTTGCTCTGGCGAATGCTGAGGTCCAGCTTTTTCTTAGAAGTCACCGGGACCCCGTTTTCCAATATCCACGTACCGTGTTTCGGTAGGTACAGTCTGGATCATGGCATGTAAAAATAGAAATTTAGAATTTTACTGCAGCTTCGATGTGCATATTTGAACTTTTTAACATTTGTAATTTTGGTGGCAAAGAGAATTTTAGCTTCTGTCAATTTTGTAAGTCTACAGCTGAGCCACTCCTAGCAGTCGTGATGACAAGTAGACCCTGTTTAAGAACTGAATTAGCGAGTCCTACCACTGTACGGTTGTACATGCTGTTTTACAGAAACTCCCACACTTGATTTTTTAGTCCAGTGTCCAGGTACATCTAGCCCACGAAAGCCAAGATATCAGTTATTGGACTTTCTGAAAATAAAACTTACAAAATAAAAAGCAAAACACCTGTTCTTTGCTTTAATGTTTCAGTTGTTCTCATACAGAGCAGTAGAAGTTTCAGGAAGTCGCCTTTATTTTTCTCCTGTTTCTAGGAGTGTGGGAATGAAAGAACGCAGGAACTTTTTCTTACATAGCCCATTACCACATGTTAAGTGGTCATAAGTGAGAAGTAGTATTTAGACATAGAGAAGAGTAAGAAAATTCTTACTTAAAAAAAAAGAGCCCCTTAAAATTTGCAGAATATACCTTAAAAAATATAAGCTATGGGGTATAATTGTGCTACGTTGTTTCAAGCTGTCCTCAAAAATTAGATGTGATTGAGCTCTGTACATGATGTCAGCTTTAACATAGAACATTTTGAATATTTTAGCTATATTTATTGGCTTTGTACAAGCAGCTAGAACAGAGAAATCATGGGTCAGTATTCTTGACCTTAATTTTAGAACCTTTCCATGAAGATAGTGCTAGAGATACTTTTGCCAAATAACATTCTTACTCACTTCCTGTCAGTATTTAGAAAAAAACCCTAGCAAGTATGATTTCTAAGACACTTTTTCTATAAATTATTGTTAAAAAGTCATGCTTTTAAAAAAAAGTTGGTAATGCGTATCATGGGAGGTGTATGTTTATGTATAAATCCACCACAGTTAAAGGATACTTCTGATCTTGTTCGTCACTGTGACGTAGAATGACCCCTGCAGTAATGCCTTCAAAAGAAACGAGTTACTACAGCAGATGTCGTGTACTTGGGCTGGAGCCTACCTGGTGCCCCGGAGCTTTATCGTCTCCAAGGACCGGGCAGCTTTGTGTGTTTCCGTGGACTCACTTAGTGTTCTGCTTGTGACCGGGGGTTATCACCTGTTGTGAACATGCGGATGAAAGATGAAAGCTTTTTCTTCATCAGTGTTTTGTTCTGATGCCGCCTTTCCCTTTTTTTTTAGGTCTATAAACAAAAATTTTTCCCCTCTAAAGCCAGGATTTCAAAACTTGTCCAGGACTTGTGTTCATCCCCACCTCTGTTCTGTTCGGAAGGAGGGACGTTTGTCCCGGGGCTGTGTGTCGGTTCCAGGACCTCGTTCTTCCCTGGCTTCTGTATCCGAGGCTTCCTGAGATAGGAAGAGGGCAGAAAGCAAACTCTCGTGGTCCGCGGTCCATGAAGCCCGGGGCATCGTTTTTTCAAACCATGTCTAATTTTGTGGCCAAAGCAGTTGGTCTTCATAATATGCAAATTCTTCATGAGTCGCTCCTTCATGTGGACCCCGGTCGTAGTGGGGGTTGAGGCGTGTCTGCTTTGTGTATTTATTTCCGAATCATTTTTCAAGAGCAGCTGTAATAAGAATTTATGAATGAATTTGAAGTTTTTAAGCAACTGTAAACTAGGAAATCCTAGAATAATTTTAAATCTGGCAAGATGCAATTCATTTAGATGAAGATCCATTATTTTAAAGGATTATTAGGGTGGGGGGAATGGCAGAAAATGGGGAGAAAGAGTATGTGACAGAAAAGGTGCTAAATGAAGAGAAATAGCTGGAAAGGGAAACATGATGTGGTTCTTAAATGGGGAGCCAGGAAATGATTCATGATTAACTGATAGAATTGGTAAGAAAAGCTACCTAACAGTGCAAAACAGAACATGCGAATGCAGGTCGCCTCTAACCAAGAAAGTGACTGGAGCCCTTGGCACTGCAAATACCTGGACTGTGAGATTGATCTTTTTATCAGACGGTATTTCCAGGTCTGTGACGGGGCGGCCGGAAGTTGGTCACGCGAGCTGCAGGCCGGTCATGGGCACCCAGGTTTGGTGACAAGTCAGTCTCACTGTGGTTCTTTCTGAGAATTCATACCACCTGACGCAGTTATATTCATTTCTTACCTTTGTAAGATTTGCTTTGAGGCGGGACTAGGTTTGTTTGGTCCAGTTACAGAATGAAGGCCATGTTCAATTTTATATAAATTATCTCCCATGCTCAGTTTAAGAGACGTTTTCATTATTGAGTCCCTTTCTTCCTTAAGGTTAGGGAAAAAATAGGGTAAACTTTTTAAAAGGATGTCACACAAGTCACTTTTAACTTAGGTCATGGTTGAGATGGATTGAACTCCTCCACTGACCGCGCCCCTCCGTTTTTCCTATTAAGTTGACACCAATTACGAAGAAAGAAAAAAACTGTGAAAAATACTAGTCATAATGCTTTTTGATTATCCACTTAAATTTATGTATTTTCATATCACTCAGGTAAAGTCGGATGTGACAAAGCACAGACATCTATTTTTTAAATCAATAGGGTAGAAAATGAAAAGCACTTCTGTTTATTTATATTACCATATATGCAATCATCTTAGCGAACCAGACATAATAGATTCGTTTGTATAACAAAATAAACGCATTCATCCTAATTATAGTCAACACGTTTTTGCCAAATGGCGCAAATATACCTCCATTTATATTTTGTATCTTAAAATTGTAGTTTAAAAATAGGACTACGTAGAAGAGACACTTTTTACAAAAAGTGCCATATATACATGTAACGGAATGAGTGTGTGTTGTTGAACATAATTTATAACAGTTTCTGTCAGTACAGTGAATACTGAAAATTCAAGTTGTTTTCAACACCTTCGGGCACATTAAGGATAGAGAAGTTACCCCAGCCTCGTGATGTAACTCCTGTTTTTGTTATTTGCCATCCTTTACCTGAAGCAGTAATGCAGTTTTATAACAAATTTGAATGTTACCGTACACAGCGCACTAGCCAGAGCGAGCAAACATTTACATTTGGGTTTTTTTTACAATAGATTTCTTTTAGAGTATACTTTCTATTTTTCTGTACTGACATATGCAATAAATTGGTAACATTAAAAGTTTGATTACTGTCTTAAGATAGTTTGTAGTCTTTTTCTCCACCACCCCCCTGCCAGTTTTCTATTAATCTAAATTATATGGTAGAACATTAAGGTTTCCTTAATGGTTAAATAAAATTTCTGAATCTGTGCGGAAATTAATGAATTTTTATTGTAATAATGCCGTGGATGGTAAGTGTAAGTTAGATTTATATTCTCTTTTTTCATATTATTCTCCCACAGACACTTAATTTAAGCTGACAGTAAATGTTTTCTGTATATGGGCTGCTGGTGAATGGGTGGGCCCCACAGCGATTGCTGAGTTAAATGAATCTGGAAATGAATAAATTTTAACTGTTCACAGTCCGGTTGGCGTTCAGATTTCATAAGTGCCTTTTCACAAAATTCTGGTCTTTTTTTTTTCCCCCATTACTATTGAGTTGATGGTATAAGATGATGAAAAATGGCCTGCTACTCATTCAGTCTTTCAGAGTCTTTCCCTGACAAGAAACTCACATGCTCCTCTAGGGACAGAACCAGTCGGGTCACGGGACGTGTGCGCCACACCTCATGTTGCTCCGCAAGTGGAGATGCAGCGTTCACTTACTGGAGACCACCCTTCATAAACGGTGCGGGATCCCGTGGGTTCCCTGGAAGACTGCTGCCTTCCTCAGAGGAGTTCTTAGACTGCTAGTTCTCACGTTTAGAAAAAAATCTTCACATTTCCTATTTCGCTCTGCAACCCTTGTTTTACATTCTGACACACTAGAAGGCATCACAGCTAGGTCTGGTCAGAGAATAGAAGTTCCTTGTTAAGGACGAGGGAGGGAAGGAAATTTTGTGAATACCTACAAGTGTAAGACCCAAGCGTAGGGCATGTTGAGGATCAAAGCCCCAGGACGACCCTGTAATTTTCTCAGGAGTGATGTATTCTTTAGGAGCACTTCCAAAACCATTGCCTGTCGATCGAAAATTAGACATGTTACACAGCAAACCACCTTTTTTTCCAAAACATTTAAATTTGTTTTTCTGTAGGAAAATCTAGAAGTTAGCCTTGTAATACATCTCATTCTCTTTTTTCAGCCCTTGGTAGATAACCAAAGTTCAAAGAATATGGGAGTCCTCTTCCTAATGTAGTGAAATGGATACTTTGGAAGCTGATCTGTTTTTCCAGTCGGATTTATTTTCCATCCTTCACCATCACCGGTCTATGAGTCCCTGGAGTTATTTCACAATAGGCAGGTCTTCTGCGGAATGCTTGTGACATACCACGAATTGTTCTGACTCCTCTGTTTACTCCTGATCACAGAACAGTCCGCAGAGCTGGTTTCCAGCTTCACTGATCTCACTCCTTGATCTTTGTCCTGTTCTAACTCGCCAAGACTGATCAGCACACCTTCCCCTCGCCAAGCGCTGAGTGCAGGTCATCCCTCAGACCAGAGTCGGACCTCTTGTTCTATAGGGCCCTTCACAGAGTAAATTTGGCCTTTCAGGAGCCAGACTCCTTTTTCTTGTACATATTTACGCGTGCCAGAGGCTCTCGCGGGCCCTTTCACGTTGTCAGACTCCGACCTCCATAACCCAATTCCTGGTGTTGGGTTCTAGGAATGATTTCTCCTTTCTGTACAACTCTTGCACTTTTGTAGTTTGATACTTGGTTGTATTCACTTCAGTTCTTTATTACTCACTCTCTGACTTCCCTTTTGTATGCCTTGCTTCTGCAATAGACCCGGATTTGACAGGCTGCGACGTGATTTCTTGTGTTTGACTGACCACCCAGCATCGTGCTGAGCGCCTTCTGGTGCAGAATAGGTGTTCCGTGTGGAATGCGTTCACCACAGTTAGTCCACACTTTTCCTTCTCCAGGAGTGAAGATGCTCAGATATTTTGTATTTCTTTAAGGTTTAGACAAAACCTATAAGGGAAGTAAACACACCCCCACACGCCCCTAGCTGGGGATTAAACTAGAAACCTCAGAAGTTGCCCACGTGCTTAAATCATCCTGGGGGGGAGCAGGGGGGCAATAATTATGCAGGACGTATGCCGCTTGTAGGCTCTAACTTGACAAAGGTGAAAACACACTTAAAAAGAGACCAGGAGCAGGGAGGGCGGGTATGGAAGAGAGAGGAGATGTGGTCACAGCCTGGCGGTCACTAGCCGGAGTGGCTTAGGGTTAGACAGGAAGGACCACACAGCTGGCGGGCACCTCGGCAGAAAGCCGGAGAACCCCTCGTCCTGGTTGGTAGTGATTATGTCCAAGTTTGTTGCCTTCCGTTATACTTTTAATCACATACCTGTGATTCTCTGTAAGAATGTTTTATCATGATCCCTATTATTACTTTTTAAACCAATAAGCTATGCACCTAATGTGGCATGTTGGTATTTGTGTGACCTTTATTCCCAGGACATATTCCTTGGGGTATAAGTGAGTTCAGGTCTCCTTTATGGAGACCATGCAGGCCTCTAAACCCAGGACAGACTGGGTTGGGGAGACCTGAGTTGGGGAGAGGGAGGCTCAAAATCTCTGGAGGCCATTGGTACACAATGGTCATTCTCACTCCAGAGCGGACAGCTGGAGGAGGTGACAGCTGGCGTCCTCGCGCTCCAGTCCCTACAGTCCGTCACTGCGTTCCAGCATCGTCTGTGACGTGGGCGTCTCGCACGGCGGTCACTACCGCTGTGAATGGCAGACACACTAACATCAAGTATACGTCGTATCGAGTAGACTGTAAACTTCGTGAGGATGGGCACAGCTCTCCCATTGCCCTGGGCACAGAGCTGGGATTCAGGAAATCCTGGATGAATGAAAAACATGCCTTGGAGATCACAAGTACTCCAATTATGATGATACTGATGGAAAATATATGTAAATCCCTGTGCACTCCAGAGGCCTGTCCAAGAGCAGAAAACCCTAGGACCATGAGCAGCCTCTGTGTCCCCGGGTCCTCAGAAGCCTGCGTATGCACTGCAAAGTTCAACTAGGTATTGAAGTTAGGGTGATTATGAAGGTCATAGGGCCAGTGTACGTGATATTTTAATCATTGAAACACGGAACAGTTAGCTTACGTGACATACTGTGCTTACTAGAATACCAGGTAGTTGGGGTAGGTGGCTAATAATGTTTTATGCTTGCTTTCCATTAAAAAGAAAAAGCTTTTCTTGAGCAATTTAAACATTTTCATATACTCTTGATGAATTGTAGGTTCTAGACCGTCTTCCTGTAGGACCTAATAGAACTGTCCATGAAGACCAGTATTTCTGAGGCCGACCTCCTATTTGGCATATGTATATTACACACCTGAATTATTTGTCTTCCATTTTTTATAAGGGGGAGCTAATCCAAAATATAAGCCATTTGTGTTCTAATAGCATCATTTGTTTCCCTTATTAGGATGATTGTTGCTTAGAGCCTAAAATTTAAGAAAATATATATTACTGAGTAATTCACTGCCCTTTTTTCTTATTTATTGTTAGTAGAACTGGAAGAGAAGAAAGGCTAAAGGCAAATTACCTGAGGAGTAGGTCATTTTAGTGAAGTGTGTTATCATCTCCTCCTGAGCTTTGGGAAGATGCAAAGGAGTAATGATCCTGGCGTGTTGGAAAAGTACAGACCCAGATTATAATGGGGCACAGAAAATAGCCCTCTTTTTCACTTCCTCAAGATTAAGGAGCCCTGTGGCGTCTTGTTGAATTCTCCCTTCCTACTTCAGCTTCTCACTTCTTCTTCTAGGGACATTAGTCTTTCAATTCTCCCCCCACGCCCTCTTCTTTATACTCCACCCACCCTCTCGTTATGTCATTCTTGTTCTTAACAATCACAAGCTTACAGAAAAGATGAAGGTAAGGTAGAAGAACTTTTAATGAAATCATGTGAAAATAAATCCCCAAGGGAATGCCCCATCATCTCTGAACACTTCAGCGTGTTCTCAGTAAACACCCTGCTGCGTACGTACTCGTAATGCAACCATTAAAGCCAAGAAACGAACACGAGTCCATTACTATACCTAATTCTCGATCCTCCTTCATATTCGGCCAGTTATCCCACTATCACTTATGGGAAAAGGATTTCCTTACGAATGTAGGTGCAGAACCCCTCAACAAAATACCGTTCAAACGGAGTCCAGCAAACTATAAAAGGATTATGGACCATGACCAAGACCATGTGATCCTTAGCACAGGAATGTGAGGTTGCTTTAAAACCTGAGTGAATGCTACACGTTAGTCAGTGTGGGCTGCCTTCGCAGAATACCACAGACTGTAGTTTAAACAACAGACGCTTACCTTCTCATGGTTGTGGAAGGTAAAGGTTCGTGATCAATTTGGCTTCTGGTAAATGCTCTCTTACTGGCTTGTCAATGGCCTCCTTCTTGATGTGTCCTCCGTGGCCTTTCATCTGTAAGTTGATGGAAAGAGATCTCTTCCTCTTCTTATGAGGACCCCACCTATCAAGTTAGTGCACCATGATTTTTGACCATATTTAACTTGATCCCTTTCAAGGCCATTATCTCCTAGAGTGGTCCCACTGAGGGTGAGGGCTTCAACATAGGCGTTTCTGGAGGACACAATTCAGTCCCTACTACCATATGAACAGAAGAAAGCATTTGACAATATCCATCACACTTTCTTCATGAAAAATACTCAACAAACTAAGAACTGAAGGAAAACTAAGCTCCTAATGAGCATTTATAAAATGCAGCCAACATTGTACTTCAAGGTAAAAGACTGAAAGCCTTCTTCCTTAAGATCAGGAACAAGACAAGGATATATACTCTTGCCACTTCTATTCAACATCATACTGAAGATTCTGTGCAGAGCAATTGGGCAAGAAACTAAAATGAGTATCCAGATCAGAAAGGAAGAAGTAAAACTATACTTCCAGATGAAATGATTTGTATATAGAAAAATCCTATTTATTACTAAAATAGCAGTAATAAATGAGTTCATTGAGGTTTCAGGATTCAATATCAAGGTATACAAAATTTTATATTTATGCCCCATTAATAAATAGTCTAAACATGACAGTGTTGTGGATTGGATTGTGTACCTCCCAAAAATTAATTTTTGACAAAAACGACAAGACAGTTCATTATTGAAAGGACAATCTTTTCAACAGATGGTGATGTATCAACTGGACCTTCACATAGAAGTGAATAATTTGGATTCCTACATTACATCGTAAAAAAGCAACTCCAAATGGAAAAAGACCTAGAGGAAAATGTAGCCACAATCTTTGTTATCTCGGTTGGATTAGGCGATGCTTTCTTAGATATGACTCCAAAGTAAAAGCAACAGAAGAGAAAAACAGATAAATCGAGCTTGCTAAAAAATTTTTTAAATGTGCCTCAAAGAACATTATCAAGAAGGTGGAAAAAATAACCTACACAATAAGAAATATGCAGCATCACATATCTGATAAGAGACTTGTTTCTAGAATATGCAAACATTAAACTCAACAATATAAAGATAACCCGATTTAAAAATGGACAAATGGATTTGAATACATTCTCCAAAGAAGACATACATGTGGCCAATAGGCACGTAAAAGGATACCCAGTGTCATTAGTAACAAGGAAACTGTGAATCAAAACCACAGTGAAATAGAACTTTCACACTCACTAGAACAATACGCGTCAGTGAGAATGTGGAGAAAATTTGGACACTCACATTGCTTGTGATTGTGTAAGAGGGAGGAAACATTTTGGAAAATAGTCTAGCAGTTCATATAATGGTAAAAATGGAGTTAACATATGACCCAGGATTGCTACTCTTGGGTATATGTCCAAGAGAATTGAAAATCTATGGTCACAACCTGATTGCACATGATTATTCATAGCAGCATTATTCATCATAACAAGAAAAGTAGAACCAATCCAAATATCCATTACGTGATGACTGAATAAATAAAATGTGATGTGCCCATAAAATGAATGCAGTATTATTCTGCAATAAAAATAAATGAAATACTGGCAGGTGCTATAGCATGAATGAACCTTGAAAACATTATGCAAAGTGAAAGAAGCCAGTCACAAAGACTATGTACAGCTGACCCTTAAACAACGCAGGTTTGAACTGTGCAGGTCCACTTAGACACGGATCCTTTAAATATAAATAAAGTATGCATTTTTCTCTTACAATTTTCTTAACACCTTTTTTTCTCTAGCTTTATTGTAAGCATACAGTATATAATACATACACTAAGTATACTTTAATCAACTGCTACTGGTAAGGCTTTTGGTCAACAGGAGGCTATAGTAGTTAAGCTTGGGGGAGTCACAAGTTATGCATGAATTTACAAGTGGGGGGTCAGCACCCCAACTTGCATTGTTCAAGGTTCCACTGTACTATATGATTCCATTCATTTGCAGTGTCCAAAATGTCCCTGTTGAGACAGCAAATAGATGAAGGGCTGTCTAAGAAGGCCACTGAGAGGAGACGGGGAGTGACTGGTGACGGATAGAGTTTCTCGTTGGGGGTGATGAAATGTTCTGAAATAGATTTTATCTATTGTACTCACTATGTGAGCATGCTGCAGAGCGTTGAATCACACCTTTAACTGGCAGAGCGCTGCATGTGTATCACATCTCAATAAAGCTGTTATAATGGGTGCGGCCATTGAGGAATATTCTAAGTAAAAAAGTCCTAGATTCAAATGACAGTGTTGGCCCTGGATAAAAGTGGATGGATTCAAGATGTACTTGGGATGTAGCCGATGGGAAGGAGTGCAGAAGAATACAGAATGGATAGTTCTGTATGTCTGCCTTTAACACCCGGATGATTAGGAGAACACAAGGTTTTGAGAGAAATACCAAGAGTTCAGGTTGATTTTATAATGAGTTGGAAATGCCTATAAAACAAAATAATGAGCGTCTTTCATTTTTTTTTAACTGCCCCGCACGCATCCCTTGCTCTGGCAGGGCTATTGGGCGAGTCAGAGCTGGTCTGGTCTCCCAGTGTGGGATACTCCTCTTACAGCAAAGACACGGGTTCTGTCTGTGATCCAGACTTTGTCAACCGCACACCCTTGCCCCAGACTTCGAAGTGGAGGGCGGCGGCATGGAAAAGGCAGTCCATACAAAATCCACCCTAGCCATGGGCAGCAGCCACAGCCAGCCGCAGATGTGAGAGCCTCCAGGGCCTGTGACTCTAACAGTTTCCCAAATGACGGGGCAGGCTGAAGGGTCTGCGCTAACGGCAGCCGCAGAGGTATTTTATGGACCCAGTTCTGCGTGTGAAGATACGTAGATATCCTCCACACATGACCCCCTAGTTCTTTACAAAGATTCTGGAAGCTTCCCCAAATCTGTTCAGTGAAATCCTTTTCTGTTTAATTCGCTAGAGACAATTTTTGTCACTTGCAAAAACAAGAGAAGCCTGAAGGACACGACAGCCAGCAGGTCATTAGGTTCTGGGACGGAGACCTGAAGCTGAGCGCTGGCACAGCCATCAGTGACACGGCAAGACCGGGTGGTGCAGGACAACATGTACTTAATGCACCGATCTGTGTATTTAGAAACAAAGTGGTAAATGTTATGTGTGTTTTACCCCAGTGAGAGAGAGAGAGAGAATGTTGAGAGCGAGCATCTAGAAGGAAAGGAGGAAGCGAGGACCTACGCTGAGGAACTTGACCATTAAAGGATACGAGGGGAGATCTCGCTGGAGGAGAAAGAGAATGAGACGCCTTGTTGGACCCGCACAGCGCCGTGCGCAACGCGAGGGCTTCTGCGGTGGTTGAGTATCGATTGCTTATGCAAATACACCGAGTTATAAAAGTCGGTGGGTAGTATCCTGGCGAAAAAGATTAGCAAATTGGTGTCGCAGGAAAGAACGGCGTCTTTATCAGAGTGCAGAGTCCACGGGAGCTAAAGCGGGGCCAGGCGACTCTCAGCCCAGTCCTGCCGACTGCGGGTCACAGGCAGCAAGGCCCCGCCTCTGAAGCACGTCGGTTAACAGTCTTCACCTTTACCCACGTTCTCAAGGCGCACTTTGATGCAATAGAGTGTTTGTCTGTTAAGTAGGATTTATTAATGGATTTAGGTCATTATCAATAACCTTCATTACGGCTGGACTCCCACACCTTTAATTAATAATGTCTTTAGGTTACCTATCAAAGTGATGGCAAAGTCAGGTCTTACATATATTTTTCCCCTTAGCTGGATCCTTAGAGGCTGCAGAAACGAATATATTCACACACAAGTGTAGAAAGAGGGTGGCATTTATTTAGACATTTAGGAATTTAGGTTTAAACTTTCAGTTACCTTTAAATTTCTTCTTTTTGAAAATTTTAGGGGCGCCTGGGTGGCTCAGTCGGTTAAGCGTCCGGCTTCAGCTCAGGTCATGATCTCACAGTCCGTGGGTTCGAGTCCAGTGTTGGGCTCTGTGCTGACAGCTCGGAGCCTGGAGCCTGC